>RJWM01014081.1:0-51484 GCA_004363535.1 Dasyprocta punctata | reverse complement strand
TTTTTTTTCCTTTTGGTTTTTAATTATAAAAAGCTTCTAGCAGCTGATTTATTATATAGGGAACAAATTGTGTCTTTGAGACCCACTGCACGGTAATTACTTGAGTTAGCACTGCAGATATCTACGCAGGGGCCAGCAGTCAATTTTGACTCAGAATAGATAATACACGAACTGCTATTAAGTTTAATGTAGATTAATGTGAGTTGCTTCCCTTTGCACGTATGTATGCAGGTACCAATAATTAAGATTAATTTCCACTAGATAGAATGGCCTTCATTGTGCATAGTGCCAGAAAATGCTCCTTTAATAGCTGTTAATTGGATATATTTGCTTTGATGGTGAAATCCTGATTAGTCGTGTTACCCTGAAAACTCCCCTCCCTACTCCCCACCCCCACATGCTACTGAGGGGAAAAAGATTGACAGTGGCAGAATCAGGGCTCTGGAGGTGAGGAACTCTTTTTTACCCTCATATCTAAACGCAAGCTGTGCACTCTATTTCTCAGCGAGTCAGTCTTGGCTGCTTCCACTTCTGGAGGACCTACTATGTGCCAGGTGCTTTATTTCCAAGCTCATTCTTAATGACAAAACTGAGGTGAAAATTACCACTCTGCTTATGCAAGCAAAAAAACTGAGGTTCCACAGAGCTAAGGCATTTTCCCAAGGCTGGAATCTGGACAATGGGGATTCCAATCTTACACTTTCTAAATAAATACATAGGAAATTGGCACACCATGATTTTACCAGCAATGTTGTCACTTTCCATTTGCCTCTGCAGGTCTCACAGCCTAAACTGAAGCTCCTTCTCCCTTACCTTCTCTGGGTCTGTCTTTGCTATTATTTCCTCTCTTCCCTTTACTGAACAGTTCAAGACCAGTTAAAGAGAAGTACAAATTGAAAGTCTGGTCATTTCTTCAACAGGTCCAGAAGGCTTTTTTCATAAAGAAAAGATGTGAGACACTAACAGTCCTAAGGAGATATTTTGTTTTTCCCTAGAGGTAATACTTTCCCCATTTTCTTTAGACAATGGGAACTTCCTTTCTTATGTCCTCATGTGCTTTAAGTTATACAGGTTGAGTCTCCTTCGTGCATAAAGCATGGACGAGAAGTATTTTGTGTTAAGACTTTTTTGAGATTGGGAAATATTTGCATATGTCTAATGAGACACCTTGGGGGCAGGATCCAAGTCTAAACAAAGCATTCATTTATGTTTTGGTTACATCTCATACACCTACACCAAAGGCAATCATATACAGTGGTTTTAGACAACTGTATTTTGACTGTGACTGGTCATGCAAGGTCAGGTGTAGCATTTCCCCCTGTGGTGGCATGTCTGCATGGATGCAGAAAATTTCAGATTCTGGAACATTTTGGATTTTCAGGTTAGGGATGCTCAACCAAGGCCCCGCTGCAGAGCAAAGGGTCCCGTGGCCTTGTACAAGCCTTAAGGGCTGCTCTCGCTACACTCCTTCCTTCCTCGCCATTGGGTGGTGATTTCAGCAGAGCTCCTAAGTCCTCACTAGGAAAAAGCTGGCCAAGGAGCATGCAGAAGGGAAGAGGTGAAATGCTGTGATCCTCTGTTCCTGTGGGGCTTTGAGTTGAAAGAGCTTCAAGTCTTATATCCCTTCTAAACAATGTTCCATAAGACAACTGGCCCCTTTCATTACAAGTTTATTATTGACACTTAGATAATAGCGCATAATCTTGAGAGCAAGACAAGCAGATATATTAATTGCTATATCTTAATCAAGCCTAGATTCCCCCTCTGGAACTCTGTGTAAATCTAACTGTACTATGGTTGTAAGTTGAATATATTAGACTATATTTTTTCTGATAGAAGTATATACAGGTGTCTAGTAAGGGTGGCTATGGAGTACAAGTGGGACTTCATTCTTCTTCGTGGCATTTCTTTCATTCTGCAAACATTAATTGAGTGCTATGAGGAGACTTACTAAGCCCTGCACAGCCTCAGTTTTTCACCTGAAATGGGGAAAATAAAACCTATCTTACAGAAAGTTTCTATGGAATTAAATGGAATAGTGTCACAAACCACAGATATGATGTTCAGGACATGACAACTGTGGAAGTCAAAGTATTATTAGGAAGGAGAAAAATTTAGGAAGAAGCAAATGTCGTAAGCCCCAGAATGGGCTTTAATTACAGCAAGATAGGTTGAAGTGAGTTCAGACAAAAAAATTCTTGAGAACACATACCATTTAAGTTTGGGAAAAAGAGTGAGACAATATCTCATAGAAATGGTCTTTCTCAAGCCTACCCAGATGGGGCGAGAGAAAAGAGATTCGTGGCTTTCAAACCTCAATTGCATGTGACTGATTTTACCATGTTGGGATGGCAGGCGTGTCCGGGCAGGTGGATGTGTCTCAGCTGGCTTCTCGTGGGTGCAGTCTCTCCTGGTCAAGAATGTACTTGTGTGTTGAACATGAATATGCATGCACAGACCTGACTTTTTATAAAGAGCCTGGACAGAGATCCTTCTTCCTAAAAAGGCCACGTGTACAAAAAGAAACTTGTATTCACCCAAGTTTTGCTGGCACTCTGGGTTCAATAGTCTGAAACCAACAAGAAGCCTGGAAAGGGTTGGCATTTTGAAGACATTACATGTATTCCTGCAAGGAGTGGAACTTGCAGGGGCGGGACCTGAGTGAAGCTCACGGGATGCACTTCAGTGCCACGGGGGTAAGCACAGGGGAGAGTAACCGGGAGGAAAGGGCTCTTGCGGACGGCTCCTCTGTTCTGAGTGACCTGCACAGATCATGAGCACTTTCTCGAGAATGACCAGTATACGATTACGGATTTAATTCCACATTTGGAGCATACCAATAACGGGAACAATGGGATCACATGAAAGGCCATGGCGTGTCTTGAGATGCTGGCATGGATATGAGCTGCCAGCCCAGGGCTTTTGATGATATCTGGAGTATTGTGAAGGTGGTGACAGCTGCCTAAACAGCTGCTCATAGGCTGGGCTTTAGCTCATTTCTTTATCAAGCTCATTGTCCTGAGCCAAGATATGGACCAGCATTCAGGCTTTTGGGAATTTAAAATGGGAGTGTGGGTGGGTGGAAGGATATGTGGAGGGGAAATAAATGACACAACAAAGAAGGAAAAGGAAGGAAGAAATGGGTAGACAAGCCTGGAGTGTATAATTGAATCAGAAGTGCTCTTGGAAGTTCTGACTTTCATACTCAAAATTAGTTGTGTGGAGACAGAGAAGATCCAGAAAGCAATGAGAACCAAGGGCGGGTTCATAAAAGAAAAGCAAAACAGCAAACGTAAATCAAAAGAGTTCATTCCCACATTCAGTGTGAGATGGGATGTGCTCATGAAGCCATGCACGAGACAGCTCAGGGATAGTCTCAGACCTCTTGCATTCTTGAATCAAAATGCTTCCAGAAGGTAGTTTCAACACAAATGAAAAGGAACATTTCTTTTCATTCTATTAAATTATTATATGGAACATAAGGTTCTTATGGATTGGAATTATGACTGGGACTAATAGGTGGAATTTACATGAAAGCCTAGCGGGAAATGTATCATTAGGAGACCGTCCAGTGATGAGGCAGGTCTTTTTGAGACATCTTGTCCAGTGACAGGCAATGAAAGCGATTTCTGCATTGGATCATTGGGTGAATGAAAGATCTCTCTTTAATTCCTACATTTGTATTTCTAGAATTGCAAGTTTAGAAAAATTTTCATGTGGCAGATCTCTTTATATATTCTTACTGAAATATGATATAACACATTTATGGAGTTATGAAGTTATGAAGGAATGAAGGGAAGAAGAAAAGGACAAAGGGGTATTAACCTGTGTTGTGCTTGGGCCTGTGCTGAAGTTTGTAATGTTTCTTTTAATCCTCATAGTTACCTTGTGAGGTAGGTGCAGTAAGCCTCGATCTTAAAGATGAGGAAGTAGATGCTTAGAGAAGGCAAATATCTTATCTGGAGTGACACAAATTTGTAAAACCTAATCAAGCTCTCTCTGTCATGCCACATAACTCCCAAGGTCCCTAGCCTTGTATTTCTCTGGGTGCTGGTATCCAGCATGACTCTGGCAACAGAATCCTTACGTCTGAAGTGGTGCTATTTTCCTTATGTTCTGTTGTTGCCTACAGTATGCTCACCCTTTAGGCAAGGTTGCCTAATGGTTAGTGAACTGAAATGGATGTAAGTATCCATTGGTCATTTTCTGGCTTTACTAAAATGAAAAATGAGTATAATTTTTTTCCCAATCATCTAGTCAACAAATGCATAATCAAAATAACAAAATTATAAGTGAATTGCACTCCATTACTTAGAATTTTTGGTGCAATATTTTAATTCACACGTCAAAAAACAAGATTCTTGTTTCAGGGACAGCTTTTATTTTTCTGTGCTTTAGTTGCATTATTTTCAAAGAAAAAGAACAAAAGGTGTAATTATGTCTGAAAGTTTTTCGCATTATATATAATATTTAAAAACATATTATGTACACTTACACTAACATTTAGATCAATATTTTCTTTTCCACACTAACAAGAGTAACAATGACATACTTAGTCAATAATCCAAAAACAAAACTATTTCTCAGCTACGGAGTATATCATTTAGTGCTCTTTTCATAGATTTACTTAAAATAATAATAAATCAAAATTTTACTTTGCAATGACATCCTGGTTGGCAGGTGCAAGTCTGAAATCTAGGAACACTGACAGAAACCTACCTGAGTTGAAATAAAATTGTCAGCAGAGGCCTGGCCACAGCACGAGTCTCTGCTGTCTTCAGACAGGCCTGGATTGGGTCCCAACGCTCACGTTCCCTGACATGGGCCATCTTAGGCAATTAACGTACCTTTTCTGAGTCTCAGTTTCCTCAGTGGAAAGCAGGGACAACAGCGTCTGTCCTGCAGGATTGCTGAGGGTGGAATTGTGCGCATGTAGTGCCTGGCTTAGGTTGTCCTTCCACTGTCACCACCTTGTCAAGCAGGTCCTCGTGGCCATGCACTCTGCAGCTCTCATGGGCTGTCAGTGCGCTGACCACAAGAATCAAAAGGCATTTGCCATTCTGGGAGTGAGAGGCATGACTATCCTGACTGTGCAAATCACAGTCTCTGAAATGCGTCTCTGGAAAAGTCATTCCCCATTTGCTTTTAACCGTGCCTGGGTGTTCAGGGAATTTCCCTCTGCCTCTCTAAATAGCCCCATCACAGAGCTTCATCCTACTGTGCTACAGGAGCTAGGATTCCTGGAGCGCCCTGCCAGCCAGCTCTACAGTTGAGATGGGGTTAAAACCAACGTTTGCAGATAAAGAGGTAAACATATTTACATTCCTCTCTTCACACTTTATGCATATGTCATGCAGTGAATAGTTTTAGAGGTCTGTTTGTACTATCTCTCCAGAATTTTTACAGTCTGGAGGACACAAAATCTCTATAAAGTGACTTATTGAAATAGAAGCAGATTGGTAAAACCGTTTCCCTCTTATGAACTGTGAAGAATGATCCTCTAAATGAAATCAGGAAGGAACTGGACAGAATCTTGTTTAATGGTCTGACAAAATGAATCACAATGATTCCAGACATCCATCACTGCTAAAAGGGGACCACAAATGATCTGTGAACCACTATATATTGATTACCCATGTAGTACAAGTGTCGGATTTAATGTTCACACACCATAGAGAGGCGGCAGGGACAGATGGTGCCTTAACTCTTCTTTGATAGATTTTAATGGTGAAATATTGATTTCTATTTGGCCAAGGCCTGCTGTTAGGGGCCAAAGTCATTTGTTGGGTATTGCCGGACACCCAGTTGGCCCGGCGTAATCAATCATTTTTGGCAAGGCAGGTGAAAATCCGGAGAGAAGCACCTTGGAACCCAAGCTCGAGATGATGTTTCTGAGTCCAGCCACCAAAGAGGGGGGTTGAGAGAGTGGTGAGAGAGAGAGAGAGAGAGAGAGAGAGAGAGAGAGAGAAAGAGAAAGAGAGAGGACTCTTGGAGACTGGGCTTGTAAGGAATTATTAATGATAAGACATGTTTACTGAGGAGAGTCGCAGCGAATCAGAGCTGACATGAAATAGTCTGGGAGCTTCGTGGAGAAAATGAGCCTCTTGCTAAGAGGGACTATATTTTATTTAAACATCCTTCTAAGGCTGAAAACTCAGGTAATCTGTTGTGTTACAAGCCACTGGCTGTTCTTGCCATCCAGAGAGATAACACTGAGGCGCTAATAGGAACACATCAATCACAATCAGGCTGCAATTCCAGCGGTGTCTAGTCCTCCCAGCTCCTCTTTAAGCTCCTTAATAATGGTGATAACATAGTTCGGGGGCTGGGGGAGATGCTCCCCTCTGAGGGTCATATTCATAAAGTGCAGAGCTTGCCAAGTCAGCACCTACATGCCAGGGGGACCCATGTGCAGGGAGAGAAAGAAGATCGGGAACCAGCTGGGGAGGGCTGGAGTCCAGTAGGAAAATTTTCTGTCATCTGTTGGTCTCTGGGTTCTGTGATGTCATTCCGGCCTGCTTCCTAAGAATGGGGAGTGAGTGTGTGTGTGTTGCGTATGATTATCAAGTAACAAGACTCATTTTCTTGGGCAGCTTATAAGGTGACTTTGAAGGCTGTTTTCCCTACGGAGCCCTCCACATATTTGGGGTGATGCAGCCTTATGGGAATAAGTATGGAGCTTCAGGCAGACTCTGGGGGTGAGGAGCAGGGGGCAGGTGGGTAGGGTGACAGGGTGGGGACCCTCTTCCACCCTGTGCGGTTCAGGGTCAGCCTCTCACCTTCCACCACAAGGTTAAGCATCTATTTGCCTGTGGGACTCTCTTGTAAGCCGTGAACTACTTGAGAAGGGCTGCTGGCCCTAGTCCCCTAGCCGTGGCCTAAATTCTCACAAGATACAGTGGGTATGGCTGAACATACAGCAGGCAGATACCTGTGTTGAAGTTAGTCATACTGCTCCACACCTTTTGCATATCCATACAAATTATGTGTGTGATGTGTGTGCAAGTGTGCATATTCCCAAAGTAAGACACTAGCCTTATAAAGACGCGTGACACACTGCATGTTTCTTTGTGTGATTTACTTTTGATGGGACAGCCTGGCAGAGTGGGTGACAGCTTGAAGTCTAGAGCCAGAATGCTTGGATTTGCGTACTGGCTTGACCATTTATTAAAGGATGGCTTGAAAGTTTTGTTGACTCTTTGTCCCTCTGTTACCTCAGTTATGTAGACTGAGGAGAGTAATAATCCTGATATTTTGAGGTCTAAATGGGTTCGTAAATGGAAAGCATTTATAACAGTACCTTGCCTGTATAAGTTCTATATTGTATTTTTTGGCTTAAATTATATATTTGCCATGGTATTATGCCCAAAATATACCTGAATGAATGCATACCCATGCATGGAGAGTCTTTATGTCATTGCTATCGGGAACCCCCAAAATATCTACCTCGTTCCCTGGGGTTTAGCCAAACTTCACTTTGAACAGTAGGTTCATTTTGATGGTGATTCGGTGACAGAGCACATATTTTGATCTACTGGAAATTTTTATACTGTGGTGTGATTTTATACTGGGACCTCAGTGGGTCTGTACCTGGCTGAGTATTTATCTCCCAAAAACTGTGTCCAGGGATGTGTGTCTGGCTGCATAAATGCGTGTACAGGTGCGCAGTTATGGAGGCACTGCAGGGCAGGGGGAGCTCAGCCTTTGGACCGCCCAGCTGTGCAACTATCCCCCAGATGTGAGCGTGCAGGAGGCAGATTCCGTTTAGATTATCTTGCTTACCTAATGATTTTTGCTTCACTGCCCTGCTCGATTGTGTTCACCAGGACGGCAGGCTATTAAAATGTCAAGGCACATTGAATTGTTGTTATCCAGGAGAGAGACCTTTCCAATCAACCTGTGTTGTGGGGGTTGCATAAACTCGGAGAAGGCGATTGGAGAGAGGCTTTATGGCTTTTTTTTTTCTTTTACATAGATGGAGGTGAGCAGGGAGGCTGAGAAAGGCCGCTGAGAGAGGGAGAGGTGCGGCAGGAGCTGGGGTTATGGCGGCCGAATGTGCTAATTAAAATGCCATTTCTCAACAGGTATTGGTGGCTCCTTGCCTTTGCTTTTACGGGTGACTGCAAGATGGCCTTGCTTTGCTGTGCTGAGTGTAAAGAAAGGAGAGGAGGAGGGTTTGGGGTGGGGGTCTGGGGACACCCCGATGAGGGTGCCAGTGGGGTACAAGAAACAGCATTATCAGGCAGGGCCATCAGCAGTTGTATTTCTGGTGGCGGGAGGGGCTGCGGAGAGCAGGGCTCCCTTGGCCCTGCGCCTGTTTGCTCTGCCCAGAGCCGCTTCCTGCGCGTCTCGGGCAGCTGTGGCGTCTGGGGTGAGGACACAGCCACAAGCCATAGTGGCTCGCGTGTGCCCTTTGGTCGCCACCAGAGCCCTGGGACAGCCTGAAGACCTTCTTTTTATGTCGTCAAGTCTTGTATTTTCAAGGATTTATTTTTCTTCGGGGAGAGGAGCAGCAGGAGCAAAGGACGTTCTCATAAAGTATCCCGCGAGCGGTGCGGCTGAAGGCTCCGATCAGAAATTCAAATTTCCCCGGATTGACTTTCTTCATCGTTTCCATCGTCTCACAAATGGTTAGCTTTGCTGGGCTAGGCTGCTTCACTTTGGTTTCAGAGAGAGGCGGCCGCCGTGCGTGTGGGCCTGCGCTACGCTCGGGGATCCCCTCCCTGGCCTGGGCATCGCCTTTGTCACTTCGTCACTGGGAGCTTCTCACACGCACACATGCACGCGCACGAGCACACAGACACAGACACACACCAATGCACGCACGAACACAGACACACAGAGACACACATCCAGACACTTACCCAGACACTCACGGATATACACACAGGCACATAGGCAGAAACACACACACAGATACACACACACACCCAGACACAGACACATAGACAGCAGACACACACACACACACACACACACCAGACACATGCACAGGGATACAGAGACACAGATGCACACCCACGGACGCAGACACCCACACACACCAACAGACACACAGAGACATAGAGACGCACAGAGACACCCACAGACACACAGGCGTAGACACATAGACACAGACAGACACACACCCTATGCATGCGCCCAGCCCCCAGCCCAGCCCCACACCTGTAAATCACTCCCCCTCATTCTCTGACTCCTCACCCTGGCTGGCTGTGCCCTCTGCTGCTCTCTGCTTTGCTCCTAGTCCCAGCTCAGCCCAGTCTTGGGGCTGTGCAAACCTCCAGAATGCGTTTCCCCGTGCCCCCTCCTGCACACGTGGCTGCTCTCTGTGAGACTCCTTCAGATTCCTCTAACCTGTGGTCTTCTCTTTTCTCTTTTTTCCTTTTTCTTTTTCCTTTCTTTCTCTCTCTTTCTCCTTCCCTCTCTCCCCTTCCTCCTTCTTTCCTTATTATTATTATTATTATTATTTTTTTTTTTTACAGTACTAGAGATGCAACCCAGGACCTTGTCCATGCTGCTGCCTCCCTGTCAGGAAGAGATAACTCTCACTTGAGCTCCCTGGACAACTTCTGTCCCTCTTAAAGCTTCATCAAACTTTCTTGGAAATTCCTGCTTACTCATTAGTTAGTCAAACCATATTTATTGTGTGCCTATTATGTTACACGCTAACCTGTTGTTCAGTGTGGGAGATGTAAGAGGGAGAAAAACAAACTCAACTTCTTCTCCTATAGCCTAAAAACAATTCTTTCTGAGTCAGGAACCATAGTCTATATATTTTTTGTAGTTTAGACCATTGTCTTAAGTTACTTTCTCTTTGCTGGGACGAAATACCTGACACCTACAAGTTAAAGGAGAAAAGGTTTATTCTGGCTCACAGTTCGTAAAGGTTTCAGCTGATAGTCTGCTGACTCCAAGGCAGGGGGCATGGCAGAGGAGAAACAGCTCACGGCATGGTGGCAGGAAGCAGTGAGGGATCAAGGAAGAAGGAGGGAGATAGGCCCTTCCAGGCCACACACCAGTGACCCACCTCTTCCCACCAGACTTCACTTCCCAGTGTCACACCCAGCTCAGAACCCATCAGTGGACTAATCCAGTATCACACACCTGTGATCCAGTCATAGTCCTAAAGACGAGCACATAGGCCTTTGAGGTTATATCTAGGTACAAACCATAACAACCACGTAGATGTTCAATAAATTTCAATGGACGATGAAGGAAAGGACAAACCGTCTTGTGTCCTCTTGAGCAACACCCAACATTTTCTCTTTGCTGCTTCCTTATCCTAAAACTCAGCTCCTAATGACAAATATGGTAGAAGATTTTGCTTTGTCACATTCCTCTCTGGCATTTCCATTACACCCCTGGGTCTTTGAAGCTATCCTTTGTAGTAACTTTGGTCAGCAAGTGCAAAGTCAAAGGTGAACCAGTTCATTGGTGGTGGAGCCCAAGCCGGCCCTGACCTCGGCCCCCTGGCACGTGGCTCTCTAATGATGAGTAGGTTTGCATGACCCTGTCTCTGGTGCCTGCCGCATCCCACCCTCCCCACCCCACCCCCACTCCACCCCAGCCAGAATCCAGCAAACTGTTGAAATGGGAAACAGGCTGGTGCTTGGTTTCCACTTAATTCTCTTCTTGTTTCATCCTAGACCCTCTTGAAAGGGAGATTGGTTTAATGGATATTAAGATATAATTTCCCTTTTTAGCTTTTCTCAGCCCCCACTTTTGCCCCCAATGATCTGTATGAAACACGATGGACTCAGCTCTATTTTAATTGAATTTTCTGACAGTTGCCAAGAATTTGGAGCTGAGTGCCCTTGCCCATCACCTGGCTCAGTTCAGTTTTGTGCTTGGGTTTGTTTAATTAACCTGACAGGGAGGCCTTGAGTACCCAGGCTGAGATGGATGGGCAGCTCCCCAAATGTTCTGTGGACACCATGCTAGTGGTAGTCTTGATTTGGTGCCAACAATGCTAACCTCACCCTGAGCTGGCATTGACGTTGTCCATGTGTCAGTGAGACCAGGACTTCCAGGGCTGTGGCTTTGAGCTAATGGCACATCATGGGGCAAGATGGAGAGGAGGCTTGTGGGGAATTGATTTGCCTACTCCAAATGTAACCCTACTTCTTCTGAGGTGCCCTGGAGTCAGCATGGGCTCCACTGTAAATCCGTTGGGTCTTTTGGGGTTCATCTCTGTGAGTTCCAAGTTTCTGATCTGTAAAATGGGAATAATAAAGAACACCTGGAAGATGGCTTCAGGGATTCCCTGAGACAGGATTCCTCATGTGACTATCTCAATGCCTGACAGTCTGATGTCAGCACATACAGACATGGGTACACACACACACACACACACACACACACACACACCCAGAGTTAAAGGTGTCTTCATTCCGGCCAGGCTCCTCTTTATTGTTTCACTTCCATCTCGTCTTTTTCTAACACTCCTTTAATTTCCTTCTTCCTTCTTGCTCCTCATCTCTAATTGTCTCTTGGCATTGGGCCGCGCATCCTTATTTTTCTCGTAAACTTTTCTCCTCTGTGCCCTCTCTGCTGCTGAGGAGCCATGTGGTCTGGACAGGTGCTCCATGCTGTCTCCACCAGCACCTGCCCTTGCTGTGCTTTCCTGCTCTGCAGTGTTTCATTCCCACGTCTGGACTCCCCAACAGACTCTGCACCCCTTGACATGGGAATTGTGCCTTAGTGAGCAAGCAAAGAAGATTTGTTAAAGAATGGTGGAAGAAGGGAAGGACTCTATGATTCAAGATCAGCCTAACAAGTTTCCAAGAAACACATGGTCACTACTGGTCCCTATGAACCTTTATTGAATACAGCCCTCTGGCTAAAGATATGGCCTAGTGGTAGAGCATTTTCCAGCATTATGGCTTATACCTAGATGTCCCCCCAGCAAAGCCTCATGCACTCCTAGGTGGGGCTTTTGGGAGTGACTGGAACATAGGTATGTGTTACTGGATCGTGGTGGTGTGATACCGAATGAGTTCACTGATAGGTTGGTTTAGCACATTCTGGGCATGAGTGATGGACTTAATAAAGAGAGAAAACTCACCCCGGTGGCACCAACCAATAGACTTGCTGCTTGTATGGAATAAAAAGGGTAAAAAAAGGAAGTTTTGCTGCCTCCTTCTTTGCCATGAACTGCTTCTCCTCTGTGAGGCCCCTCTGCCATGCCACCCTGCCTTGGAGTCAAATAACTAAAGCCTCTACAAACTGTAAGCCAAATAAACCACTCCTCCTTTAGTGGGGGGATGTCAGGCATTTTTGTCAGCAACAAGAAACTAACAAAGACACTTATCTAGACTATGAGAAATAAAAATTTAAAAAATCCACAAAAATAAAGAGGTACCCTCTTTCTTTCCACCAGAGAGCTTGACTTGCTGCATGAGCCATGGACTGGATTTCAGACCTCATTTGCTTGCTTGGCCTGGGCCCTTAGGTAGGAGCTCTGCACAACATATCAACTGTGGGATAGAACCAGCCAAGGATATAGGTGCACACTTCCTGCGCATTGGTCTGAATCACCTCAAAGTGGACTAGACTTCTTTCTATTTTTTAAAGAAGACCCTGCCATTGGTCTGTTTCATGGTCTTTTAGCTTTTCCCAAGAACTTTTGTGGGCATGAATAGCTGCTACCTAGTCTTTTGACAGAGGTCACTGCCTCTGGGACAGTGAATTGAAGACGACCTTCTTCCCACCTGTGCTCTGAAGCTGTTGGAGGACCTTTCGGTATTGCTTCTTTTATTAAGTGTCCACTACATGTTGGCTTCATGCAGTGTTTTTTGTTCCCCATAGACAGACCTCTAGGAAGTATGTGGAGTTCTCTCGTTTCACAGATAAAGAAATTAAGACTCTGAAAAGTACAAGTGGAGGACTCTTTAGTACTCTGTGGTCTCCTCTCCCCCAGGGATAAAGCCTGAGCTCTGAAGTCTCTGATCTGAAGGTTTCTTGTGGGATCTTCTAGGCCTCTAGGGAGGGCCCAGTGGAAGGTAAGTCTCAGAGCTGGGTGGGAGATGTGATTTGAGGCACTACCTGGGTTACAGCTTTGTTTGACCCTGACCTGGGCCATATCAAAACCACATGAAAATGCTCCTGCTGGAAAAGTATGTCTCTTCTCCTTACTAAAGAACAACCAAAAACAGAGATGGAAAACTTGGAGTTCCCGAGAGGCCACGTATATTTGGAGACACTTCTGCTAATATAGTTTCTAGGGATATGAAACACTTTTGTCACTTTGTGGAAGTGGTGAGGCAAAAAAGGTCATATTTTCATCTCTTCAAGTTTCCAGTAATAATATGGATATTTACTTTCATTTTTTCAATGAGTCTCGAGGCTCTCAAGTTACTAATTTTTCCATGATTTCCTGAAACTTCAGTCTTCTCCGCGGAGGACGGGTGTTTGCCAATGCCTCAGGCTGAAGGCTATCAGTTTGCTGGTAAGTGGCTTCTTAGATAACACAAAACACTCATTAAAGAGTGACACCCCTTCAGGGCTGGATGAAGGGAGGTAAGTGTCATTCTGTGACACTACACAGAAAACACAGACAGACCCAAGTTCAAAAGATTGTCCTACCGCGTATGAGGCAATTTCTGAATCTTCGTGTCTGGGTCTTTGCATGTGTAAAATGGTTTTTTAACTGTAAGTGCACCCAGGATATCTTGAGGAAAGAAGGCAATCACACAGATTAAGAGCATGTAACAATCCCGGATTCACGTTGGCCTCTCCCTAGGAATTTGTTACTTTTCTTTACAGTCATTCTAGCTACCCGGGTCCTTACTTCTGTTTTCTTATTCCAAGCTAAGTGCACTTGACAAGAGGCAGTTTTGCTTACAAGCAAACGGTTACAAGTTTGAAACATAACCTCAGTCCTGCCTTTGTCTTTGTGTCCTCATCACTGAGCCTTCAAGTTCTCTGAGCCTCAGTATTTCCATCGGCACAATGGGGACAATGGAGGCTATTTCCTCGGGTTCAGAAGAGGATCACGTGACACTACAGATGCGCTGAATTAGCTCCAAGTCTGATACAGAGCAGGTGGCAGATAAGCTATAGCTATGGTTCTTTGTGTTTGTAATTTTTACTCTTCATTTTTATTTGCCTAGTTAAATACTACTAGTGGTTTCCATTAGAACCCCCTAAGAGATGGTTCACAAAACAGTAGTTCCAACACTGAGTGAAAATTGTGCCACTGCCCCTTTCAAGAACAGTATTTTCAGGGCAGGTTCTGCACTAAATGCATTCAGTTTGCTCACTTCACCCTTAAAAGAAGTTTACTGTTTAGAATTTTTATCTGCATTTTTCAATGCAAATCTCATTTTCAACTGTGTTAATATTGGCAAATATCTAAATAGCCTTAGAAAGTGAGATTATATACATAACAATGGATTATACTCTTGAGAGCAAAGCTGCTATTGCTCCTTCAGATATTCCATTAACCATCTTCCTTCACTGGGTGAGAAAATACATTAATAGGCACATCTGCTCAGTTCACACATATGTGTTGGGTCATGGAGGATAAGAAGACATAGCGAGCCCCTGCTCTCAAAGAGGTCTTAGTCTGGTGGGGAGACCAACTGGCTCAGTATACCTCTGCTGGGGTAGAGAAAGATGGAAGGCACAATGGGAGTAGAGGGCATCGCTAGCTTGGGGAAAGCTGCAGGGAGCCACAGAGAACAATTCAAGCAATTCCACAGAGGTGAGTGAAACATACCCAACATGTTGGAGAATCTGTACAGTAGTTCCCTCTCATCTGGGCTTCCATTTTCTGAGGTTTCAGTTACCTGGCATCAATGATGGCCCAAAAATATTAAAGGGAAAATTCTAGAAGTAAGTTTGATATATTGTCAGATCAATAGCCTAACACTGTGTCGCGATGCGTATGCCGTTCACCTCACTCTGTCTTATCAAATAGGCCCTGTAGCATCTCACACCACTGTAGGTAGTGAGAGCGCAGTGCTTTAAGATGTGCTGAGAGAGAGGGTGAGAGGGAGCACAACTCCACAGCTTCTTTTACAGTCCGAGGTGTGATCAAAGTGTATGATAAATTAAATTTAAAAATCTGTTACAGTACAAGACAGATTGCCACTAATCCCCCTCAAAATACTCTCTCTTGTTTTGAGCAGAGGTATCCTATCATTCTTACCACTTTCTCAGGAAGTTCTGAAAGTACTGTCTTGTGAAGACCTTTATGAAATGTGATAAAAAATATCATGAATGCTGCTGCCAAGTGCCATCCACTGGGTAGACAGGCTAGTGAGGACATTGCAGTGTGTCTTTATCCGCCTTATTCACCAGATCGCATACCACAGATTTCTGGTTCTTCCCTAAAGTGAAAATTATCAGGAAAGGTAAATGCTTTGAATCAATGAAAGATATCGAGGTGGCCATGACAGTGCAACTGATGACACTCACAAAAGAGGACTTCCAGAACTGCCTCAGAAAGTGGTAAAAATGAGGAAATGTGTTTAAAGCAAGGGGGAGTGTTTTGAGGGTGATTAATGGCAATGTGTCTTGTACTGTAGTAAATTTAAACTTTCATCATATTTTTCAAACATACCTCATATATTATTATAATGATTTTATTTTATTATTAGTTATTGTCAATCTCTTATGATGTCTAATGTATAAATTAAACTTTATCATAGGTATGTCTGTATGTATAGGAAAACACATAGTCCATAGAATATACAGAGGTCAGTACCATCCATGGTTTCAGGCATGCACTGGGCATCTTGGAATATATCCCCGTGGATAATGGGACTACTGTAGTATGATATCGTAAAGGCAGTCTAAGCAGCACAAGGTAGGTTGAGGTCCAAGATGATTCCCATGGTCAAGATCAGACCAAGAAATAAGGGCAGGATCTCAAGAGTTTCTAGTGGGGAGGAGATGTGATCAGTTTTGCCTTTATATTCCTGGGAGGATGGAGGATGGACATGGGTGTGGGAGGTTCTTCTGAGGCAGGGAGGGACTTAGAGAATTGTTTTCTAAATGTGGTCCAAGTACCAGTCCCACCCCATCACTGGGCTTGTTAGACCTACAGACTCTCCACCCCTGCCCTATCCCAACTGAATCAGAATCTGCAGTTGAAAAGCATTCCTAGGTAATCTGGGTCCACACTGCATCGGAAAGATCAGGAATGAATGATGATGAGGGCAGTGGCATCAGAGATCCAAGGGGAAGAGTTTGAGTCTCTGGCTCCACTGGAAATGGAATGATGAAGGAGGAAGTAATAAAAGATTTTTTTAAAGAGTGTTCTTCTTAGAATATGCTGCATAAACATGCATGTTGTACCAGCAGATATATAAATTAATTAACCGCCTGGAGTTTATTAATAAGTACTAACATGTAAGTAGAGATTGTAAAAGTCATGTTACTCTATTCAGGGCTATTCTCTAAAAAGGTACCATGTGACACCACTGTAAGTGAGTCCCTTTCAGAACATCTCTGTTCATTCGGCATTCATGTGTCAAGTGTTACACTAGGCACTGGGAATACAGGGACGAATCAGGCGCAGTGTAAACATGTGCCACAAACTGCGCATGTCTGAACAGCCACGTGCAGGAGCATGAGTTGTGCAGCAAGGACCAGCCCAGCACCCTTCCCAGAGCTGGCAGGCAGGAGTGGTTAGTGCTGAAGCACATGGCTGGGAGCCGAGACACCCCGATTCTAAGCTCTTCCTCCTGGAGCACCTGAGGCCAGTCCCAAAATCTCTTTGTACCTCGCCTTCTACAATAGCAAAAGGAAGGAGAGGATACTTCTCAGGGCAGTTATCAGAAGTAGATGAACATATATATGTGAAATTCTCGGGAAAGGTTAACAGTCACCATCATCATTATCATATTGTTATTATTATGTTATCTTTAACTTTGTTTTTATTCTTATAAGATATATAAAAGAAATGCAAACCTTCTTCACTCTTTTTTTTTTTTTTTTTACATTCTTAACTCTTGAGGAATTTTTTAGTTCAGAAAAGAGAGGACACATCCATGGGAGATGGGTTTACAGCAACCTAAGCAGCTGCTGGCTCAAGTCCTGTGCAGGTGTCAGGCCATCTTTGTGCAAGGGCTCAGAGGCGGGAGTTCCCTCTAGGCAAGGGGTTCCCTCTGGAGACAGAGAGAGGCTTCCCAGGAGAGCTCCTGTTGCAACAGGAGAATGGACAATCCTTAGTAGATACCTCACCAAAGATAACAGTCAAATAACAAATAAGCATATGGAAAGAGGGAGTCACCTTCTTCTTTGTCTCCTGGGGCATGAAGATAGGTGGCAGCAGTTCATTTGCTAATGCCAGACAATAAGCAAGACATATATGTTTTTCTCTCTGTGTGCTTGTGTTCAAATTTCCCCTTTTATAAGAACATTAGTCTTACTGACTGAGGACCCTTCCTTATACAAGTCTGAACTTATTTTAATTGCATCTGAAGAGATCCTAAGTTCTAAGATCCTGGAGGTTAAGACTTCAATGCAGGAATTTTGGGGAACACAATTCACCCCGTAATATGGACAACATACCTTTGAGGGTGTAAACGTGCTGATATATACAGCACTTAAGAGAAGACCTGGCACAAAGGTCTTTCCTTCTAACTGATCCTCCAGCTCTGAGCTCTGCCTTCAAATCCAGCCTGAATGATAGAGCTTTCTTCAGTACCAATTGATTGTATTATGTCCCCACTCAAAACACCTGTCTGTCTGTGCCAGGCAAGCATGTACATAACCTGGCACAAATTCATCCAGTTCTTCTCCATATTCTCACGTTCCATTGTTTATAGTTTTACTATATGATCTGCTTCAAACTGTGACTGCCTGTGAACACTAACAGCTCCTTCATTCCCTAATGATCTCTTCTGGGTGAGGACCATGCTTATTCAATCTATTCACTAATATGTTTGTTGTCATTCATTTCTGTAGCATTTTAACATGATAGGTTTCTACCAGATTTTATGTGCTGTTGAGCAGGACCTCCCATTCCTCTGTGTGTGTGTGTGTGTGTGTGTGTACATGTGCACATGTATACCTGGGAGAGGCGCAGCACATGGTAGGGTCAGGCTCATTTGCCCTGTGGGGCTTCTCTCTTCCCATCCTGCCCCACTTCTGCTGCTGATCCAGCAAGTTGACTCTCATCACATTGGCCTCCAGTTCTAGGCTTTGTTCTCAACTTTGTCCTAGCTACTTTCCATCATGTCTCTTCCCAGAACCTCCTCCTCCTTCAGCCAAGGTCTGAAGTTATTTATGGGTATGGAGGAAGTTGATGGGCAGGAGTAGTTGATGTCTGGAAGAAAGAATTCTGGGGAACACAATTCAGTCCATGCCATTGATGGCACACCCTTTCACACTCAGCTCTCAGAGAAGCACGAAGCCTTGTGGTGGAGCAGTGTTTCTACCTCCTTTTTCCTTTTAAAACTCCTTTCCCATCAGTAGTGTCCCTGTCTTCCTCCAGAAATTTCCTATCCTTCTGTTCCCTGGATAGTATCTAAATGTGCTCTAGAGAAGATCATATCAGTTCCTTGCACCTCAGTGCCAATAGAAGTCACAAGGTTGCCATTTCCAGGCTGATCTCTGATCAGGGTCTGAACGACTTTTCTCTGTGGCTGTCTCTGCTCAGGCAGAGATGATGGGTGGAGGGAACATCCACACTGTGCACCTGGAAACCCTCCCCGAGAGACTCTTCCTTCCAGACTGAGCTCTTTGGTACCTTCCCTATAACTTCTAATTTGGAGATTTATCTCCTCTCCTAGACAATCAAAAGTGGGCCCCTGGAAGTTATTTGGAATGTAAAGGGGCAGGTCATCTGGTCTCAGACTTCTGTGCCCCTGTGAGTGAGGGGTTGAGCGGACAGGAGACCTGTGAATGGCTGAAATACAGGGACATGCGTGATCTGCGTGTGAATGAGCTCGGACCTGCCAGTCCACCGGACACAGGCAGAATGGAGGGCAGCTATCGGCTTGACAGAGGAATCAGGGAAGGCTGTCTGAAGGAGGAGACGGGAAAGCAGGTCACAGCTGGAAGAAAAGAATGATCAGGAGAGATCTGAAACAGGACAAAGTTAAGTGTTAGCGCTATGGCTACAAATCTTGGTAGGCAGCCACGTTTGGGAATGCAGAGGGGCCCACACTGAGGAGAAGAGATGAGGAGGCCGGTTACATTCACTTTACCACCCAAACGGGTATCCTTTTAGATTTCATCTGACTGTCCAGAGAGTCCTGCCTACTTAAGCCTCCTCTAGCCTATTCCGAACTTCAGTGCCAGGTGGAAAAAAAAAAAATGCTCCATCCTGGCCCAACTGGCCTGCAGGCACACTGACTGGCCAGCAGATGGCGCCTCTGTGGGCCTGATAAAGCCAAGGCACAGGCCGTCTCAGCCTGCAGGGACTAATTTTACATTGCTCTATCTCCTTGAAGGGGACATCCTCGTCATTCCCTGCAGAGCTGTACAGAATACACTGTCCATACCCTGAGACCCAGCCCAGTGGACCCTGTCCGCCTTCTCCGCACGCACCAGCCCCCTCCCAAATCCAGCATCTTAACAGGTTCTCTTCCTTCTGCTCAGAGTTCCTGTCTCCCTCTTTGCAAATTCCAGCTTACACTTCTGGGCCCAGCCCACGTACCTTGCTGTTGCTGACAAAGATGAACTGGAAGGCAGGCTTTCAGAGGCAAAGAGGGCAGTTTGTTCCCTGAGGTCCTATGTCACCGTGAGGCCGTGCGCTGCTGGCTCACCAACAGGCAGCCGGGCTCAGGAAGATGAGTGAAGTATTGAATATTCTTCAATGTGTCTCTCTGCACCTTTTTCTTCTTTATCTTCTGTGCCATCCAGAGAGGTGATCACTATTGACATCACTGAGTAGACAGAACGTGGATGACCACAGGAAGTCACTGGAATGTCGAAGGCCCCGCTTATCGTTGAAGAGCCGTCTCACAGGAATCTAGGGCTCATGACACGTGTGCCTGAGGCTCGGGACTTGCCTGCCCCTTTACCTTTCTCCTCCCTCTTTTTTGTACCTGAGTTCTCTTCACACATCTTACTTCAACACTAAACTACATTAAGGGCCAGGTCAAATGCTGTCTACTCCATGAGGATATTTGCAACTTCTGGGCCTGGAAGCTTTCAAAGCACTCGTTCGATGCTTGCACTGAATTTTGCTCAGACATCTGCTCGGGTATCTCGCTTCCTCTGCAGCAGGAAGCTCTGAATGCTGGGCTTTATTTACGTGCTCCCTGGGCCCCCAGCACAGTGCCTTGCAGAGAATCGCATGCAACCAACAATGACTGCTTCAGAAGTTGCCAATGTGTGTGTAGTCCTACCCTCTTACTATTGTAAGAATGTATTTACCACCACTCACTCACCTTTGTCCAGAAAGCATAGAAGAGTTTATCTCATTTTGAGATAAGCTGCTTTATTCTAGCAATAAAGACATTTTACACACACACACATATACACACACCACCACGTATCTGTGTCACTGCTTTCAGTATTTGAGTTCCATCACCCAGGACCGTGGGAGGGGAGGAGAGCATCTTGTCCTTTCTTACATTCTAAGTACTTGCAAAGTGCCTGGCCTACTGGACACTGGCGGAATGAATGAGTAAGTGAATGAATGGGTGACGATGGAACCCAAGTTCTGCTGAGTGAGGAATAACAGGAACTCTAACTCAGCTGAGGCCAAGCAGATAGCGGTGTCACACAAAGTAGGCCGTGTAGGCGGCAGTAGGAGCTGCATCTGCAAGACCCCACAGAAGGCCAGGGTCTGTGTGTATTATTTTTCTGTTGTTGCTATAAAAATCACCACAAACTTAATAGCTTAAAACAACAGAAACTGATTCTTTTACAGCTCTGGAGGCCAGATGTCTGAACTGAGTAGCATGTGACTGGAAGCAAGGTGTCAGCAGGCTTGGTGCCTTCTTGAGACTCCAGAATAGAATCCATTCCCTCTTTGATTCCCTGGTGGCTGCCAATGTTTCAGGACTTGTGACCAAATCATTTGGGTCTCTTCTCTGTGGTTGCTCTGCCCTCTCTTTTGTGTTTTATCTTCTTTCATTTCCCCTTGTAAGGACTCTCACATTATGATTGTGCATTTTGTTTTTGCTAATAGTATAATATTATAGACTGAGCAAATAACAAAGAAAAAAGATTTATTTTGGTTTGTGTTTCTGGTCCAAGGTCAAGGGGCTCCATGTGTTGGTGAACTTTCTTACTGGTAGAGTCTCGGGGTTGTACAGGTCCTCACAATAGCAAGAGACAAGATGAGGCCTTCACAGCAGACCCACCTGGGGATGAGATGTTATCAAATTTTATAAAATTTCCATATGAGCTTTGGAGGGAGCAAAACATATTAAAATCATAACAGCACCCATTCAGATTATCTAACATAATCTCTTCAACTCAATTCCCTTCATCATATCTTCATCATATCTTTTGCTTACCTTATAGGTAACCTTCACAGCTTCTGGGAATAGGGCCAGGACTCTAGGGATCATTATTCAGTCAATCATACCATGACTGAGCAAAGCTGGAGAGAACAATGTATCAGAGAAACAAGAGTCATCTGGCTCAAAATCCTCACTGGAAACACAGGGAGGCAAAACCCAAAGAGGAAAAGGAACTTAGATGTGATTAGTGGCTAGTTAGGAGGCGACCAGGGTCACATTCCAGGTCTTTACCATTCCCACAGCAGTCAAATAGCACAGGGCTGTGTAGGCCGGGTGTGTTTTTCTGCAGTAGATCCCCAATATTAGCATATGAGGCCAGACAAAGGTTGAGCACCTGTATTTTTTATCCTAGAACTCAGACATGTAGTCAGTTATTTCAGGACTTTTGAAGTTGAACTAATACTCAAAAAGCTGGTGTTACTTTCCACAGAGACAGCACTTCTTTTAAGTCTTAAGGATTTTTAAAACCCCAGTGAGCTGTCAAGGGGACCTTAAAGTAACTGTAGGTGCTCTCTCTTTTAATCTCATTAATTATTCATGTCTTCCTTTCCATTCAAACTATGCATCTCCCAAGTATTCCATACATTTTTTTTTTCCTGGCTGTAATCATGCAGTTCAATAAATCCAAAGAAGGTTACAGTCCTGACGCTCAGAGGGCCCAAATCCTTTCAGTTCTGCATAGGGAGGGATTAGGAGGCTTAACCTTTTCCTTCTAGATTGTACGAGTGTGAGGGAAAAAATAAGAGAAGAGCTAACTTAGGGCAAAGCACCAGGAAAGATGTGAAGTTAGTCAGTGACTCTTGGGACATGCAGCCCAAGGTGTCCCTTGATATTTAGGAGGGGCAGAGCTTCTTGATGGTGTCTCTGAAAATGCCCCAATACTCTAGTCTACACTTACAGAGTCAATATGATTTCACCAATTTCTATAGGAAGATAGATAGGATTCCTTACACAAACCTATATTTACCCATATAAACACATACATATGTGCATAGATATGTATATGAATGTATGCATGCATGCATGTGCATTTGCATATGTGTTCCTGTATGACCTTCTCAGGTTAACACATTAAAGCTAGTGATTAACTGTAATCACCCTGTAAAGTAGAATTTAATGAAGCTGGTTTTCTCTGCTCAAAGAAGAGTGATGCAGACAGGAAAAGTCCTTTCTAATTTTCTGGACATGGGGAATTTTCTTTATTTTCTCTCATGTTTATTCTTAGGACCATCAACTGATGAGAAAGATGAAAACTAGATGTATGTCCTGGCAAATGTCTGGGTAAGAAAGGGGACGTCTTCACCAAGAGGGATGGGCTTTAAACAGGTGACCAGGCCTCTTGTTGAGTCACTCAGGAGAGGACCGAATATGTTTGGGCTTCCTCCACATAGACAGAAGGGTTAATCTTGTACTTAGGTGTTGAACGATGCTTCAGTTGAAATTTTCTTATTCTGAGTTTTTATTCACACTAATCAAATTTGGGGGATGCCTGAAGCGGAGAAGACTAAATAAATGTCAAGAGCCAGCAGCATAGCAAATAAATGTCAGCAAGAAAGGTGACGAAAGACAGGAAGCACTGGGCTCTGGGACACGGATCATGCTAATTGATGCTAGTTGGGGCTCTGTCTGACTCCAACCAGTTGTGGACGTCCGTAAAAACACATTCAGCATGGGCAGATTATTCAACTTGCCAAGAGAAACCAAAAAAGAATGGTTTAGTAACAGTGAAAGCATCTGGGATGGATTAGGTCCATAGGTCACCAGTTTGAGGCCTTTCCTGCCTACAGTTACTCTACCAGAAGGTCAGTTCTGTACCTGGGATAGTCTAGGAAGATGAGCAGTTTCTCTGCTCTGTCTTTTTCTCGCTCTTTGTCTCACCCTCTTTCTCTCCAGCCCTCAGTGTTGTATTATCAAATAATTTTTTGCAGTACTACATTGATGAATAACTCTGAAATGACTTATTTTCTGATGAAATGATTCTTTAGGGTAATAAGTTCAAGTAAAATTAGAAACATTGCACATTATTCTGCAATTAAGTTGGTCAAATTAACAAGTATTAGTCTCTTGCTGACTGAATAGCAGATTCCGCTTGGGGCCTAGAAGCATCATTCATGTTTTCCAGAGCTGATGCTTCCCTTAGACCCAATACTGCTTTCTTCCTATGCCTAGGCCCGCATTGCTTAGACTTTATGTGCCCCTGTATCTCCCAGGAATGCTGACTGAAAAAGATTCAAGTGACCCATTCCTAACAAGCTCCAGATTGCTGTTGCTGCTGCTGCTGCTGCTGTTGTTGCTACTAAAACTGGCCTAAATTTTGAGTAGCAAGAGCTTGGAGATTTTGCTGTGCTCTGTTTCCTGCTGGTTCCTTCCATGGGGTGAGCAGTTGAAGGGTAGTGCCATGTGGAGGCCATGCCCCTTCTTAGCTATATCCTGGGTCCTGGGCTCTGAGATTCTCTTCTTGAATGGTTCTACGCCCTCAGTCAGGACCTGCATAGGACTCCTTTGTGGACTATCTTTTCAAAATTAGGCTGCACTACCAAGCTGCTCTGCTTTAAACATTGATGTTTATAAGAGGTGCAGAAGGAGTTTGATGAGAAACCTGAGGTATCCACAGGGTCCAGATCTACAGGGTTCAGAAAAGTTTGTATGAAGACCAAATGGTCTGTGAGTGAACAAATTCAAGAAGGAAAAGAAGCGCCTTGGTTGGAACCTGGTAATGGGAGTGGAGGAATAGGGAAAAAAAAAAACCTGGTTAATCAGAAGCCTCCCTAAGTATGGTAAGTGCAGAAAAGGGGGACACAGAGATGAGTGGGTTAAAAAAGAAAGCCAAGAGAAGAAAACACAGAAGATAAACAGAGCTACTTTCAAAAATGTTATCTACTATCTCTGTCTTGACCTCTCACAGATGATGCAGAATTTCTCCTTCTGGAGTTGGAAGGAGGAGGAAATGAAGGGGAGGGGGCTCATAGCTGAATCTGGATTCTGGGTGATGGGTTTTTACTCATGCATAGGGAGGGGACCCAGCTCTCCCTCTTTTGCCTAGGCGCACTGTTGTCCAATAGCCCTGGGGTATCCTTCCTGCTGAACTGACTCCGACTTCATGAGGAGGGCTCCATGGCCACATATGGTTCTGGTTTTCAGTTGATGAGGAGCCCAGAGAGCTTCCTCAGGGAGATGTGGACAGGATGAGGCAGAGGGACATCATCTAGCCCAAATTTATTTGTGAAAACCCTCATCTTATTATAGCCACAAATAAAAGCCAAATCCTGTAAGGCCAAGTTTAAGGGCTTTTTTCAATTTCACTTCTAAATACTTGGAAGGACTAAATGTGAACACTTGTGGATAGTACTTGGTAAACTATCAGTTGCCAAAGATATGTTAGTGACTGTTGGGAGATGGTAGGAAGGCAGAAACCTTGAATAAGTAACCCTGCTCTTAATACCTTCATAAACACAATCAATAATTTCATATCTCCAACCTTCCTCTTAGAGGGAAATAAAATAGTTGCTGCTCAATAAATGGTGGCTTACATTATAACTTCTATTTCTAACTCATTCAAGTGTCTTGAAATTCCTTTTTAAGTGCTCTATCAAAATATTCAATTAATTTTCATGTCAAAAATAAAAAAACAGTGATAAAAAGAAAACAATCTACTATGATTCGCACATCTGGAGGTTAATCACTGGTACAGCAGTAGGCATTCTCCTAGTTTTGTATATATATACTACCTGTAAAAATATAGTGTTTTGTAACTTGTTTTTTAATTGACTCAGCAACATACTATGAGAACATTTCAGCGTCAACATTGTATTTTATATCATTTAAAAGGAGTGTAGACTTCTTCTTTTTCTGCGAAGATGTGGTATATACCTTTTCCTCTATTCCTTCTTGTAAGTATAACTAAAAATCCTAAATATTTAAAATAAAACAAATATAAGGAGCTTCTGATAGGTGGAAAGAAAAGTGCACACTAAATAGAGCCCCCACGACCCAAAAATGACTCAGTGGAGGTCTCTGGGGTTCTTGTTATTTTTTAACCTTATATATTTTAATAATAGAGTAGAAAAAGACTCTGATAAGCTAAAAATAACAATGGGTACAAAACCTATAAAGGAGTAGCCAGCCTAGCTATGCAAGAAGCTTGTAGACTGTAACTACTGCAGTCCATCCAAACGCCACAGCAGAAACTGTGATCTGATCCCAGAAAGGCCTAAGGAATAGCAAGGACAGTCACCCTTGTTGGCTATAATGAGGGACTCCTGCTTCTGGAGTGTGTCAAAGTGAGCCAAATAGGGATCTGGGACATTCATCCTTCTCAGCTGGTGATAAATTGTCTTCCTACTCCGTCTCCAGGATGTTAGTGGGAATCAGGAATTTTCACCCTACCCAAATTGAGGTAGCAGTCTCCTCACTGGGGACATTCAGAAACTGAGTAGGGAGCCTGAACCTCTACCATCACTAGGAATCGTGAGTGCTGCAGTGTTGTCAGAGAAAGTCAACTAACAAATTTTGAACAGGATCTAGAGTCTTATGACATAATATAAAAATAGCCAGGTTTCAACCAAAAGTTACTCATCATACCACACACTAGGAATATCACAAATGGAATAAAAAGAACTTCAAAAGAGACAAACACAAAAATGGCAAAAATATTAGAATTTATGTGAAAAAAATTTGAGAGAATCCATTGCAAAAATGCTTCAACAAGCACTTATGCTCACATTGGAAGCCAGTGTAAAATCAGCAGAAACCAGGAAATGGATAGAAAGCCTCAGCAAAGAAATAGAAGATATGAAGAAGAGTCAAATGGAAATGTTAGAGCTGAAAACTACAGTAACAAAAATAAAAACCAGAGTGGGTGGAATTATTGGCAGAATGAGGAAAGAATCAGTAAACTACAAGAAAGAACAGAAGAAATTACCAATCTGAGCAGTAGTAAAAAATACATAATAAAATCAATAAAGACTCAGGAACACTAGAGTATAGCCAAAGATGTATTTGTGTTATTGAAATCCTGAGAGGAGAGGAGGAAAAGGGTGGTGCTGAAGAAGTATATGAATAAATAATGGCTTAAAACTTCCTAAATTTGACAAGAAACATAAAAACCAACATGTTCAGGAAGCTGAGTGAATCTCAAACCAAACAAACCTAAAGAAACCTACACCAAAGTGTCATAATTAAACTTGTAAAAACTTGATGACAAAGAAAAAGTCTTGAAAGCAACTAGGGAAAAGAAAAGATATCTTGCCTATAAAGGAAAATAGCTAGAATGGCAGAAGATTTCTCATCAGAAACCTTGGCATCCAGGAGGAAGTGGCACAACATTCTTCAGATGCAGCAAGAAAAGAACTGTCAGCCCAGTGAAAGCATCCTTCAGGAATTTACAGGAAATCAAGACATTCTGGGATGAAGGGAAACTAAGTGATCATGTTGCCAAAAGAACTAAAATTGTAGCTACAGAACTGCTCAGTGTAGAAAGGGAAGAACAAAAATTTGAACAAATGCAATAAATTTTCCTTCTCTAGTTGAATTTTCTAAATTGTTTGATGGTTGAAAGAAATTATAGCACTATCTGATGTTCTAAATGCATACAGAAAAATATTTAAGGCAGTTATATTGTAAATGCCAAGAGCCTAGAGATTAAATGAAAGTAAGATTTCTATACTGCATACAAACTAAAAAAAATGTCATTAGGCTGCGATAAGTTATGTATATATAATGTAATATCTGCAGTTATGAGTAAAAAAAATTCTACACAGAAATACACTAAAACCACAGCTAAATAAAAATGTAATTTAAATCCAGAAAATGTTCAAGTAATACACAAGAAGGTAGGAGAAAAAACAGAGAAATAAAAATCAAACAGAAAAAGCAGAATTCAAAAATAAAATGGTTTATGTACACCTTCACATATTAGTACATAAGTTCAGTGAAAAGGCTGTAAAATCACAATTAAAAGACAGAAATTGACAAAGTACGTAAAAAAAGTATGACTCAGTTACATGTTGCCTAAAAATAATCTCTTCAAATATAATGTAATGCACAGGTTGGGAGGAAAAGGGTAAAAATGATATTTGACACAAGTGTCAGTTAAAAGAAAACAGAAATGGCGCCATTAGTATCAGATAAAGTAGAATTCACAATAGAGAAACCTTCCTGACAGAAGGACATTATATGACAAAAAAGTGACCCTAACAAGAAGATGGAACAATTCTACATGTATATCCAACAAATAACAGAGCTGAAATATGTGAAGCAGAACTGATACAAATGGAAGAAGATAAAAGACAAATCCATAGTCATAGGTGAAAACATCCATCTCTCAACAATTTATAAAACAACTAAATAGAAAATTAGCAAGGATATAGAAAAGTCAATAACAGCACCAGCTAAAAGACCAAATCAACATCTATAGAGCATGCCACTCAAAAACAGCAGATTACACACACTTTATCATAGAACGCACACCCAAATAGATCATTCTTTGGGCCATAAAATAAAACTCCAACAGTTTTACAGTTAATTCCTTGCCAAGCTTGTTCTCCAAACACTATGAAATCAAAATAGAAATCAATAGCATAAAGATAGCAGGAAAATATCCAAGCATTTGAAAACTAAACAGCACTATTCTAAATAACAAACCAAACATTGAACTAAATGATAATGAAACTATTAGATATCAAAATTTATGAAATACAGATAAATCATATTGAAATTGAAATATTTATATATATTTTTTCTTTTGAGACAATGTCTTACTATGTAGTTCAAACTGATCTAGAACTCAGTATGTAGCCCAGTCTGACCTGGAATTCATAGCAATCCTCCTATCTCAGCCTCCAACATACTGAGGTTATAGCCATCTTCCACAATACCCATCTCTGAAATGGAAATTCATATCACTAAATATTACAACGGAGAAAAAATCTCGAGTCAAAAATATAAACTACAGTTTTGGAAATGTAAAAAAAGAAGCGAAGACAAACTAAAGCATGCAGAGGGAAGAAGATAACTGTATAAATAGACATCAATAAAATAAAAAAACAAAAATAGAGAAAATCAAGGAAATGAAGAGTTCTCTGAAAATACCCCAAAATTGTCAAACCTACAGTGAAAGCGAGAGCAAGAGTGAGAGTGAGAGAAGGAACAAGTTCCCAATATCAGGAGTGACATAGAAGATATTACTACATATCCTGCAGACATCCAAATGATAATAAAATAATAGTGTGAACAACATACTCTCTCAACCCCTCTCTCTATATATGTTACAAATGAGATTAAATGAATAACTGTCTTCAAAAGTACAAGTGTTCACAACTCATCCAATATGAAAGAGATAATTTTAACAGCCCTGTACCTATTAAGAAAACTGAAATTCATAATTTTATTTAAAAATCCCATGAAAATCTCCAAGCCCATGTGGTTTCACTGGAAAATTCTGCCAAATTAGGGCCAGTTGTACATAATATCTTCCAGAAAACAGGAGAGGAGGGAATGCTTTCCAATTTATTCTTTGAGGCCAGAATTACTTTGATACCAAAACCAGACAGTGACAACACAAAGAGAAAACTACAGACCAATATCCCTCATGAATATAGGTACAAATATTTCTTAACAAAATATTAGGAATAGAACTCAGTAATAAAGTAAGAGAATTATACTCCTTTGTCAAGTGGATCTTGTTTCAGGGATATACAGCTGGTTAATTATTTAAAAATCAATCCATGTAACACACCAGAAAGAAATTAAAGAATAAATTCACATGATCATATCAATTGATGCAGAAATGTGCTTGACAAAATTTATACCCATTCATGAAAAAACTTCCAGAAAAGTGGAAATAGAGAAAATTGTCTCATCTTGATAAAGAACATTAAAAACACCTTGCTGTGCTTTATATTCCTATGGCCCCGCCTAGTCTCATGTAATCATGGCATGGATGCCCCTGAGTCTGGCGTTCGTGACTGGTTTGTTGACTGGCGCTGGGACTGGTCGTGTGAGTGCGGCACTGCCCAGGGGTGGAGCCGACATACAGAGTAAGGACGGGAAGAAGGCGTGTCTTCCTTCTCTCTGTTGGGTATAGGCCTTGCTGTTTTGCAGCTACCCTGAATGGCTGCCCCCGCCATGCCACTCTGCCTTGGAGCCAACTGAGTATAGAGTGAAACCCTCAAGAACTGTAAGAAATAAATCTTTCCTTCCCTAATTTTGGGCATCAGGTATTCTGTCTCAGCAAGGAGAAAAAAGTAAGACATACCTCTACAGGTAACATTATGCTTAGTTGTAAAAGATTTCGTGCTTGTCTCTTATGATTGAGATAAGAAGAATGATATTAACTCTTGCCATTATTGTTTACCATAGTGAAGAAATTTCTAGCTATTGCAGTGAGACAATGAAAGGAAATAAAGGTGCATGGGCTAGAAAGAGAAACAGAAAAAACCAGTCCCCATTTGCAGCGACATGTTTACCTATGCAAAAACACCCCAGAAATGTATAAATGAAACAAAACTCCTAAAACTAATTAATGAGTTCAGCAAATGCATAGAATACAAGATAAACAAACAATCAAATATTTGATCGTAGATTCAAGTGAAAAACTTGAAACTTTTATTTAGAAAATAGGACAGAATCTTCTGTGTCCAAAACAGGCAATGTGCTACTAGATTTGACACCATAAAACCTGATCCATAAGAAGAATAGGTAAACTATACTTCATCAAAACTTGAAGCATCTGCTGTATGAATAACTATGTTTAGAAAAAGACAAACTGCAGAACAAGAGAAAATATTTGCAAGTCACATATCTAACAAAGGATTAGTATATAGGATTTATAAATAACCCTCAAACTCAACAGTAAAAACTCTTAAATAATCCAACTAGAAAATGGACAAAAGGCATCAAAAGACATTTCGCCAGAGAAGATACACAAGTGGAAATAAGCACCTTATTAACCATCAGGGAATGCAAGTTAAGTACACTATCAGAATGGCCATCATAAAAATTAGTGACAACACCAAATTCTAATGAGCATACAGGAAAAAACAGATCATTTATATATTGCTGATGGGAGTTTAAAATGCTACAGCCACTCTGGAAACAGCTTGTCAGTGCTTAAAACCAAAGTAAGAACCTATCATACAACTTAGCAAAAAAAGAAACCCCAAAAGGTTGCATACTATGGAATTTCATTTATGTGACATTATTGAAAATAAAATTTATGGCAATAGTAAAAGAGATTAGTGTTTGCCAGAAATTAAGGAGGGGGAGAAAGTGGATGAGAAGAAGGTGTGACTATGAAAGCTTTTATAGAAACATCTTCCTGGTGTTGGAAATGTTCTATATCTTGTGATAACAATGTCCCATAGTTTTGCAAGATATTATCACTGGGGGAAACTGTGCAAACAGTGCAACAGTACTCTCTCTATTATTTCTTACAACTGCATGCAAATCTGTAATTATCTCAAAATAAAAGATTTAATTAAAAAACAACTTGATAGATTAAAAAGGTACTGCAGATTATTGAATCATCCGAACACACTGCAATTTATTAAACCAATTTCTTCTCATTTGGAATGTGAGAAATAATTATTTTCTTATTTCAGAAAACACAGGGATAGATGTCCTTTCTGTTAAATTTTGGCTCATATTCTTACTCATTTTTTTCTATAGATCCCTAGAAGTGGCATTGCTGGCCAACAGCTCACCTACTTCTGTAGTTTCAGAATCTTCTGGATCTAAGTTATGGAAAGATTTAATGTTTGGAAGCATTAGAGTTATGAAAGCATTCATGACATTAACAGGAAAAAAATCGTGAATGATACCAGGACCTCCTGAATTTATTTTAGACAACTGAGGCATAGGAGTTTGCTAATGTAGCATCATAAACAAGTTTTAGGGGCTTTTAACAAATGTTTCAAAGGGTTTTCTTTTTCATTTGAAAAGTGTGGGTAATACTAGTCTCCACCTTGTGAAGTTGTAGGGATTAGACACATGTAAAGCGCTGGGAAGAGTGCTTGGTGCATGTAAACACTCAGTAAAATCTGCAATTATGATTACGGTTATGACTGGAGACCACAAATAGTGCAGCAGTTGATACCAGCCTGCTGGAGGCAACCCACTGCCTCGCACCCTTGCCAGCGCCACGCATTACCCACTCTTTCCACTGCTGCCAGGATTCATTGTTATTTTTGGTTTGCATTTCTTAAATTACTGTATTGAAATACATTCTTCATGTATTTATTGCATACATGTCTTTTTCATGCCTTTTCTTGTTTGTGTTCCTCGTCTATTTTCTCATTTAGGAATTTTTTTTTTGGTTGCTTTAAAGGAATTTTTATATAATCAAGTCATTCTGTTGCATTCAGTGAAAATGTCTGTATCGACTTGTTCAGTTTTTAACCTTTTAAAGTATGTTTCTTGATACAAAAAGTTTCAAAGTTTTGAGGAAGTCATATTTGCCAATAATTTCTTTACAATTTTTTTATCAATGTTTTGTCTGTAAGAATCTTCCTCACAAGAAAATCGTACATGTTTTGTGTTTTATTAAGCTTTATTGAATCTTGAATGCAAAGAACGGCCAGGCTGTGCCACCCTCTCATCACTGGTGCATGCAGAGTCCTTTGCTTTTAGGATTGTAATAAACACCTAGGAACTTGCTGTCTTATACAATAACTAGAATCTCGAAATAATTCACATTCTTCCATGTGATCTAAACACATTCTATCCTTCTCCCTCCTTCTACTTGAAAAATCATTTAGAAGGCTATTTCTTTCTTTTGTATAGTTTCACTTCATAGACATGCTATCCTAAGGACTATCCACTTTGTTTAAGGTTTTTACTCTTACAAAAAGAATATCACACTGCATATGATTTGGTGCTGTCCCTCCCATTCAATATTTACTCAAAATGTACTTGTGTTTCACTATAGTTTATTTTGACTGCTATTAATCCTCAATTGTGTTCATAGCCCAAGATTTTCATGTACGTCCTCATTTATGGACTTGGGAGAGTGTTAGTATTATGCCTTCCACCGTTCTGAATGCACTTACATTTTTTTTCTGGTGTGCAGGTAGAAAGGTTTTTGTTTTGCATATACTCAGGAGTAGAGGTGCTGGGTTATATGGTATTTGCCAAACTGTTTCTCAAGGTGGTTCTTTGTCTTTCCCTTCTAGAAACCTTGTTTAAGAACTCCCATGGGATGGGATCCTCTCCAACACTGGGTATTGGCAGACTTCAAAAGTTTTGTCAATTGAACAGTATTACTGTATCTCAGATAGTTTGCATATGGACATAAGATGATATATCGATGTATTTTGGGTTCGTATGTCCTCAGTCTGTTTTGATATTTTTTTGTATTGTGAGTTTTCTCTGCTATAAGATGCAATTTGTGTCTTTTTTCATCTATTTACATTTAATCTTTGTATGCAAATCTTTCACAGCATGATTTTTATTTTTTTGTTAAGATGTATATGGTAAACAAGCCATGTGATTTGTACAAGTAATTTGAGATACTGACTTTATCTTGTGTTACATTTCTATATTTACATGAAATCTTTTCTCTGGTCTTTGATTTTATCAGTTGGTCTGATTCCCATACTCATACCATCCTGTTACAGTTGTAGTTTTAATGAACACATAATTAGGTCAGATTTTATTCTTTTCCCATAAATGTTTTGGCTATTTCATTGCATTAGCCTCTCAACTGAAATTTAGAATTATTTTTTCAAATCCTTTACTGCCTCAGTCTATTAATCTGATATAAATAAACACACACAAGAAATTTAGGAATGGAAATGTTCACATTAAGTTTTTGGATTTATGCACATGGTCTGTTTCTCCATTATTTGGAATATTCCTCAAAAAGTTTGTAGTCTTCTCCATATGTTTTCCTCAAAATCTTCTTCAGCTTGTAATAAAGATTTTAGATTAGGCTGATGACAAAATAATTATTGGTCTTTCTTGTTGGAGTTGTCTTAACATCATGCAAGTAGCCACCCGCCTCGTCTGGACAGACGCCTCTAGTGCACTTGTGATTGGAAAGCCTCTGCTAATTCAGGTGTAGACAATTCCATCTGCTGTGCGGCCAGCCCATGACAGCCTGCATGGCTGTTTCAGCTTCATAGATCTGGCACATATCAGGGGCTCAGTTGGTTAACATAAGATGAATAATTCAGCAATGACTTCACTAATTTAACCCAGTTGAATACTTTTCTCTCTGTGAGTGCAGTTTTGCAGGTAAAGCATGTGGGACCCTCTGAGAGTGGAACAGGGTCTTAATTTCCCACATGCTCTTTAAAAGCATACCACCAGGCTCATTTTCTCTTGGAGTAAGAGACCTTCACAGAAGATTGATGCAGCACACAAATGAACATATGCATTGCATTGGATATCCTTTCTGTTTTTTAAAACTGAGTTTGAATTGGAGGAAAAAGTGTCAACCTTTGGGTCCTACAGTGTTTAGCTCTAGGTAGGAAGGCCACGAGAAAGAGTCTCAGCTCCCTATTGAAGAGCAGGAAAACCCTCTGCACTCAAGAGAAACAGCAGACCCAGGGGCTGGTAATAGGTACTAAGGAGCTTTGTATCCTGAAATCGCATATTGCAGGAAGGATTGAAATCTACAGAAAGACACATCTGTGTGCTCTTCGCAGACCCCAGCAAGGCGCCTGAATACAGGATGTCATTATGATTAATTGTGGGTAATGAGTGTCTTATGAACCCAAGAAAGAGAAGCGTTTCTTTGCTGCTACAGTTATAGCCTCTGATTTGTTTTCAAGCACTTCGCAGAGGAGAAGCAAAGCAGAATAGGCGATGACTATCCTACAGCCACCATTTACTCCCCTGCCAGGCTTTGCAGTAAATTAACATGCGCAGACCAGTCCGGATTTGGTGAGCTCTTTCACGGATGTGGTAAAGAAAAGATCTCCCGCTCGAAGAATCTTTATAAAATCAAGCTGTAAGAGATGTGCGGTGAGTTCTTAGAGAAACTGAGTGGTGCTCTACCTTCGGATACAAACAGGACAAGAAAACAGGGAATAAAAGAATTCTTTTATGGAAAACAGTTCGTTTCGTCATTCTCTAAACGATCAGAAGGTGGCGCAAGTTCACTGCCGATATAGCAAAGAAGGACGTGGTTTTGAGTCCTTCCTTGTGCAAGTACAGTAAAACAGAAAGAAAAAAGAGAGGGCGAAACCAAACCCAAACACAACAAACAAAAAGTACTAACCAAAAGCCACCCTATATAAAAAAATAAATTAATAGACAGAAACATTTCATCTTTTAAAAAATAAGTGACTCCCTTTCAAGTTGTATAACCTTGGTGAACTTATTTCTTACCCGCCCCGGTTGATGTGGGTCAAGCTAAGGAAGAAGCATGGGATAAAAATTTGAGGAAAATTATTTTGCATATCTTAATGTAAGGAAATTAACAAAATGAATTATTTTAATGGCTTCAGTCAATAAATAGCCTATGTAGGAGTTTCTAACAAACAGCAAAGAAATGATTAATCAGATAAACATTTCACTTAATTTTAGAAATATTGATTACACTATTTAATGTTTGGACATCTTGAAAATATTTTTAAAATGAAGTACTTTGAACAGTAGCGTATGCATTTTTGAAATGCAAATTAAACTTCCAACCAGGAAGAGAACATAGGTTGTAAAAGATCAAAAATGTTTAAAAAACAAACAAAAACAAAACAAAAGAAAACAAAACCCACCGTTAACAACAACAGAAATAACAAAGAGCTCTTCCTTTGGTGTGAGGGGAAGAGCTGGAAGCCAGCTCTAGTTAAGCGCAACTCATCAGATGCGTAAACTTTCCCAAGAATATTATTCACCTTGAGGGAGAAAGTTTTTAAAAATTATTTATCCTATTTCAGTAAATTATCAGTTGAGGCACTATAAAAAAAATCCTTTCTTAAATTCTCCTAGTTTCCAAGACCATTAGTCTAGACAGAGAGGGAGTATTTTTTTAAAGTAAAAACAAAACAAAACAAACAGTATACAAAATCTCCCAAACCTTTTTATATAGAAAACAAAGACCCCAAAGAAGACTTGAACATTTTTGAATTAGAATTTGTAAAGAAAACGAGTCTGGGTAGAGACCTCGAAGTTCTGGGTTAGTGCTGTATTTTCAACCTGAAATCGAGCATACTTCTACCCAATGTTACCAAGGAGAACAATTGTATTTTTGTTTCTAACTAAAATCTATCTTTTAAAAAAATTAATTTGCTCTCCGTATTGCCGGATTACATTTTCATTTAACTTCGGTGTCGTGCCTTGTAATTAGTTTTTCTTGATCTGTTTTTTGTAAGAAAATAATATCCCCCAAAAATGTAGACTAAAACACAAACTTGTGGGTTGCAGTTAAAATATTTTGCTTTATCACGCCTGGCGGGAAAAGATCCAAGAACACTAAACTTAGGGCGGCTGCGAGTCACACACCCCGAGATCCCCATTCTCCAACCTCCACATCATTTCTTAAAATCTTCAGGGCTTATTGTGAAGCCAAGGGCGCTTGGCGAGGGAACAGAGTCGCTTGTAACTTATTTGGGAGAGGCATCGGGTCTTGCAAAGGAAACTGGGGTTTAGGAGGAGGACGGGTGGGTTTTCTTCAACAACTTCTGGGCGTTTTCCTGGACCCGAGGGGAGCTGAGGTCCCGTGCCCAGCTCACCTGCAAAGTTCCCCTCCCGACCGCTTTGTCTGGGGCCTCTCTGAAGCCCGGCGTCGGCAGAGCGACCCTACAATGAAACAAATTCTCATTTTATGACGTCCTTCCCCCTGCAGGAGTCCGCGCAGTGTTTGGAGGGGCTCGGCACGCACCGAGATAAAAGAGTTTTATTTTAAATGCGATACATGTCAGGAGTAGACAGCGTTTCCTTTCAGCTGAACTACAGAGCGAATCTTCATTTCCTATTTCACTGCTTCCCCCGAAAGAAACTTTTCTTTTTTCTTTTTTCTTTTCCTTTCCTTTCCTTTCCTTTCTCTCTCCGTCTCCTTTTTCTTTCTCCCTCTCCTCCTGGTGAAGAGCCGGGAAGAGCAGGAGCCCGGCGGAGCTCTGCCTGTGCCCCCGGCACGCACCCCTGTCCGGCCGCTGGAACTCTCCGGGCCCCGGGCCTGCGCCGCGGCCGGGGCGCGCTTCATCCGGAGGCCGCGGCGGGCGTCCGAGCCGCGCGCGAGCTGCAAGGCCTTGGGCGGGCGGGCGGCCGCGCTCCGGGCTCCGCTGTGCGGGAACCGCGCGCCCCGGCCGCCCGGGCCGCCGCCTTCGCGACGGGGAGAGGCGGACGCGAGGCGCCCTGGCCGCCGGCGGGGTTCGGTCGCTTTGACTTTTTTGCAACCCTCGGCCCCTGATGGCACCGGCGACTCGCTGGGAGCCGGCCCGGCGGCGGCCACGGCGCGGCTCGGCCTTTGTCGCCGCGGAGCTGCGGCCACGGCGCGCCGGGCTGGGGGTGTCCGGGCCCCGCGCCCCCGGGCGGACGGCGGGGGAGAGGAGCCTCCGCAGCGGCTCGCACTTTCCCGCCCCTGCAGCCGGGCTCCGGGGGTCCGGCTGGAACCCCGGAAAGGAGACCGTTATTTATGGCCGGCGAGCCGGGGGAGCCTGGCACCAGATGGCGGCGGATCCGTCAGGCCGCCCGGTCCCCGCCGTCGGGACAGCCGCGCCCGCGGACCGCGTCCAGGCCCAGCCCGCTGGCGCGGCGCCTCGTCGGCTCCCAGGCTTCGCTGCCACCCCCTCTCACATTTTTCTCCTTCTCTAGACCAAGTTAATGGAGACAGACTTTTTAAAAAAATGTTATTACTTGCAATTAGAGCAAAAAATGAATAAAGTAATTAGTGATCTTTGGGCATCGGCACGGAGCAGCCAGTGGCGCTCTCCTGCCTGGAGGAGGCCAGGGTGGGGGCCAGGCGACCAGGTGGAAGGTGGTGTGGGGTTAAGAAGCGTCAGGCCTCGGAGAAGGGCCTTACTTCCTCTTCGTTTTGTCACCCTTTGTGTTACATACGGGGGCAAGCAAGGTCTGCCAATCACTACCGTTTCTCTTTCTTGTTCTATAAAGACAGGGTCGTCACAGCAACAGGGACATGACAGGCTGGTATCTCTCTCGAGCTCCAGGGGGCCCCTAATAGGATTGAAGCAAAAGATCAAGAGAATGGTTTCCTATTTTAGGCCCGTAATGACTCCCAACTGCTTGCATATACATGGGCCTTACTGTATTATGAGGCAACTTTTAATCCCAGGAATAAAGCAGCCTGTTCTCCGTCTAGCGGGGTCTATCTTAGAGACCCCTATGGGATCATTCCTCCCTCATCATCCTCTATCCTCATCCTCCCCTCTTCCCATTTCTTCTGGGGCCCAGGACTATCCCCTCTGTGGATTTCGCTTAGCACCCAGATAGGGAAGGTACCATATCCTTTCATTAATTCATTTTACCAGCTCAAAGTAAACACTCCGTTTAGAGGAAACAAAGACACCCCTTCTTGGTATTCAGCTGAAGTCCCCAGTGGGATCAGAAGTTTGCACGTCTTTTGGAGAAATTGGCCTTGGATGTGATTCATCCAGACATCCTCTCACCCCGCCATCCCCCTACAAAAACAAAGCAACAACCTAAGGCGGAATGAAAAGGTTTGTCTCCCTCAGGCCATCTACGTTCAGAAAGAAATGCGAAGTCAGTAGAGGTAGTGTGTGTGGTGGGGTGTCCTTTATTTGTGCGTTTGTGGAGCAGAGACAAGAAATAAATGAAATGCACGGGACAAGAGGGGCGGTTTGTTTTCACCAAGACCTGGGGAAACCCCGTCAAAGGAGACTGACTTCAAAAAACCAAGGCTGCCTGGGAAATCTGAATGCAAACAGCCCTGGAATAATCAGCACCACCAACATCTGTCACCACAGCTGTTTCCTTTCTGGTTAGCGAGAGAACCTATCTCTCTCCTGTGGGCTGGCAATGAACTCCAAGTAACTGGTAGAGGGTCTTTCTCTTCCAAATAGAACCTTTCAGGTCCCTTCAGATGTAGATTGTTTAAAAGGAAAACAACACTTAAAAAGAAGACAAGCATGACATTGCTACCTTTTAGGGGGAAGTAAGTAGCCAAGTAGGTTAGCAAGGAAGAGCTCTTGCCACGTGGTCACAGATGGGGAAACCGAGGAACGTGGGCGGCCAGTGACTTTTAACTTGCTGTCCAGGGAAGATGCAGAATTGATGAATCCTGTCCTCAGCCCTCTGGACTCTGCCAGATGTCTTGGAAGGAACTCTTTTAGAAAATAAATAAATAAATAAATAAATAAAAAAGAGGTGAGTGACCTTTTCTTTCATTTAACCAACAGATAACTATTGAGCATCTAAGGATGTGGAAGTCAGAATGCTTTGTGTTAAAGATGGGGGAAAAGGAGGAGCTGTGTGACCCCACACCAGGATAATATGTCTTTTAAGAGGGGCACTGTGACAAGTAAGGACGTGGACACCAGGAAGTGAGGGTACAGTGGTCTGGAGGGTACAGTGGGGATGCGAGGGAGGCCTGTGAAGGGAACGGGGACCTGTCGTGTCTGGCTGAAGTAAGAAGCAGAGACTTCACGGAAGAAATAGCGTTGGCCTGGGAGTTGAATGTTGGCTGAGTTTTTGATAAGCAGCCGTTGGAGAAGACCACTGAAAGTGCAGAGAACAGCAAGCAACCAGGAAGGCACGGCAAGCCAAGTTTTGGAAAGATGGGGGGAGAAGAGACAGAAACAAAACAGAGGTGAGATAAGGCAAGGGCAAGACTGGTCTGTGGATATGCAGAGGCCAGTGAGAGACCCAGAGGACATTCGTAGAGGTGAACAGGGTAGGGTTGGGGGCCATGGAGAAGGCCTCTGAAATCCTAGTGGGAAGGCTTGGGTGGGACTGAGATGTGAAGGCTTCTACTGACTGTCCCTGAGATGGAGATAATGATGTGGCAACGGCTGGTGTTCAAAGGACATGGACCTCCAAGCAGAGAAGTAGGTCAGAGGCAATTGGACCTTCCTGCCTGGGAAACGAGGGAATAAAAAGCAGCCTCTTTATATGCAAGAAATTAAAATAATATTAAAATCTAGCATTGCATGCAGAGTATTTAAACACTGAACTCTTCCCGATAGCAGAGAAACTCTGACAGAGACAGGGATGACTTTCTTCCAATGATGAAGCGTTTCCTTTGTCAAGCTGGACACTTGGCTTTATGGCTGAGCCTCTGCCAGACTTAATGATTCAGGATCTCAGCGTTCACTGCTTTTGTGGTGGTGGACAGAGAAACAGCCTGCAGAAATCACATCTTTCCCAAGACGCATTATTCTTCCTTAACACTCATTTCAATTTTTATAACATTATTGAGAAAGGAAATTAGAGAGAGTTATCCCAGAGGCGTTTTTTCTGCCACTCCCAGACAGAGAATAAATGTGTAAGAGATTAAACGGATGTGACATTTATTTACTTTTCAGTTGCATCTAATACTTGCTTAAGAATTTTCTGGATGGCAGATACCTGGGTCATCACACTGCAAGGTACTCATTACATAAGGATGGAGTTGGCATTCAGGTCCAGAGCTCCTCCTCGGTTCTGTCCCTGGCTGTGAGACCTTGCCCCTTCATTGCCCTTCTCTGGCAGAGTTTTTTCTCTTAAGAATGAGGTCCATTTGATGGCTCTCAACCCTAGGTGAGTGGATCTTTGATGTGTCTCTTTTGAATTTCCCTAGCAGTTTCTTATATTCTTTGTCCTGCTTTGCATGAGCAAACAGAATGGATATTTATGTCAGATAATTTAGACTTTAGCCTGGTTCTTAATAATTTTGTTTGCATTAAATTTTATTAATATTTTAAAAGCATTGCTCTTTCCATTTTCACTTGATCCTCAAAACTGCCACGGAAAAGGAGCAAGACAGGGATTTTATCCTCAGATACACAGCTAATGACACTCATTTCTTTTAACAGAGTGCGTGTTACGTATCCAGATATGCCTTACACTAAATATCTTACTGAATCATTGCAACCTGGTCAGGACCGTGAGCCCTGTTTTGCAGATAGGGAAGCTGAGGCTGACGGAGTTTAGACATCATTCAGTATCCACAGCTCACGGATGGCATGGTCAGGATGTGAGTGCAGGTCTCACAACTCCAGCTCCTTATTCTCTAAGGACCAAGAGGTTAGACAGGGGTATGACCAACTGTTTACCTCTCCAGCAGTTTTTCTTGTGTCTTTTTACTATTTATATCCTCAAAAGAAACTGCGGGTCATTGTGGCCCTCTGTGGTCTTCCCATGTGAAATAGAGAGTCCCTGATTTAAATTGGTCAAGCCATTGACAAAGTTTTATCAATTGCCTGCTACATATCTAACACTCTACTATGATCTTTAAGAGCCAGAGAAATTTTAGAACTCTCTCTTTCCATAGGGATTTATAATCTGAGGAGAAGAAACCTACTGAGTCAGAAGCATATTTGTGAATGGGCAGAGCTGTGTATCCAAGTGGAACTGGCTACACTTTATGGAATACTCATGAGTATACTCTCTAACCCTTCTTTGGGGTTAAGGCACTGTTATACAGAAAGTGTTTCAGCCTCTGGCCTGAGGTTCAGCAGCTAGCAAGGGACAAGGCTAAAATTTAGGCCAGATTTTATAACTACAATGCCCTTTTCTTCCACATGACCTGGCTCTATTATTTACCAGCTGTTCTTACCCCTCTTCTGTCAATGGGGGTCATGATGTGTCCCTGCTCAGACATAACACATGGCATCGAAGTATCTGACATAGTGGTTGGTACATGGTAGAGACTCAGGGAAATTAGTTACTAGAAGTAGCTTTAGTGATAGAACCAACCAACGAAACCTACAGATAACATTCTTGTTCGCAAGGAAGCCTATTGGAGAATGTAATCTTTGTCTAGTGGCTTCTTTGTCTTGGGTTTCAAGTTAATTCCTGATATTTTAGGCCTAAAGTTGTTAAGTAAACCAAACAAACTTAGTTCTGGCTACATAATAAACTACCTTCAAAACTGGCTTAATGCAACACCTATTTATTCTGCCTTTGAATCTGAGATTTACCTGGGCTCAGGTAGGGTGTTCATAGAAAGAAGTTTCTCTGATTACTGTAGTCTGATGATCCTGAAGTTGAAGGTATCCAGAAAGCTTCCACACTGGTACATCTGGAGCCTGGATTGGGAAGACTCAATCAACTGGGACCTCTTGGATCTCACGCTCTCTAGGTGGTCTTCCCACAAAACCAGCAAAGGCCTTGGGAAGTCCTCAGTGGATTTCTTTGGACAGTCCTTAGGACATAATAAATAGAAGCAGTTTCCTTTGAGGATATAGATGGTGCCTGTGCTTGAACCAATTACCATGGCCAGAGGGAGGCTATACTTTCATTGATCAGGCCTGGATCAATACTTTCCCTGGGGTCAATTCCACCTAAACTGCTTAGACTAAATATGAGAAAATGGTGATTCCCCAGGGAAAATTGAAATGCGGATGAATGACTAAAAGGCAATACAGCTGGTGCCCTCTGGCGTTCCTTGTCTCTTGCTCATGCCCAAAAGTAGAAATGTGTACATGGCAGTGATGGGTAGAGTGGAGTCTAATATCCCATGCCATGAGATGCCAAGACCACTGGCTGCTTCACTTTGACCAGAGTTACACGCAGTGCCATAGCCTAGAGGTCAGGGTGGTGGACCGTGGAGTGGAGATTATGACCCCACACTTTAGCCAGCCTTTCATTTTTCTGTGTCTGCACATCTGCCTATGTCATCTATTTTGCATATAGGCAGCTCACTGTATCTATTGGATCTCCATCCAGGGTTCAACCAGTTGAGATTAAAAAATATTCAAAAAAAATTCACCTGCACTGAACGCATACAAACCTTTTTTTCTTGTCACTGTCCCCTTGAACGATATGATATAACAATTATTTGTTTAGCATTTGTACTATATTAAGTATTAAAGTAATACAGGGATGATTTAAATTATACTACATATGTATATATTGAAATATTATAGTATTTCATACAAGGGACTGAGCATCTGCAGATTTTGGTATCTGCAGGACCCTGGAACCCACCCTTTCAGATCCTGTGGGATGATGACACCATGATTTATTTCCTTTTTTGTTGTCATTCTCCCATAAGGGAATGTGGGCTCATGACCTGTGAGGATAAAATCCCTCTGATGGTTACTAAACCATGTGCTTAAGTATTCCTGTGTTTATAAAAAAATGCTTCAGTTTCTGAAATAATACACATAAATAGACTCATAACAGTTTTAAAAAGTGTAAAGCAGACGTGACCTTTATCTGCCCCCCACTTCTAGCGCTGCGCCTTGCCTGCTGGAGGCTCTGGGTAGGTGAGGGTCCCACGAGGACAGCCTGTGCTCCTTCATGCTTGAGGACAAGGAGGGTTCCCTGGGCTTATCCCCCTGCACCCATGCGTCTGTTGTCCCAGAGTTTTTTGTTAGACTCATGGCTATCTGTTGAAAATTTTGAAAATTAGGAAATGTTTTTGAGTAAGTAAAAATAAACAAACAAATCAGCTCTCTCCCTCTCCTCCCTTTCATCTTTCGTTTACGGCACTTTTTGGTTTTCATCTCAGGCTGTTCAATCCCTTGCAAGAGGAGGAACTTTTGCTCTTATTTAGAGAAAACAGCAGGTTAAGAAAAAAAAAAGTGTCAGGCCTATTGTCTAGGAGTTGTGTCTGGACAGTTGCTGGACTATGAACTCTCCGGGAAAGTCCATATGTGAGCAGAGGAACTGAGAGCCGTCCTGATGGTTTTGTACCAAGAAGTACAGAAACAGCTGGGCTGATGGAGCCAGGGATGCCAGGGATGGCGTGCAGGTGGTTTGCAGGTGGTTGAGGCTCACTTGGCCCTTCTGGACTCCTTCCTTCCTCCAGTGCATTCAATAAATGGGTTAGATCTTGTGTTGGGCAAACCTGGATCTTTCTCTCCGCGGTCTGGAGACATCTTCACCCTTATTACCCTGACTGTTCTTATGAGGAAACAGAGGATTCAAGGGGAATTCCCCAGGGACCAGTGGGCGAGTGGTGATTTTGCCTCCGAAGGGCTGCCTCTCTGCTTCTGCCCACGTCCCTCCGGCTCCTTTCCTGACAGTTTGACTTTGCTGAGGGGTGGTTTGTCCTCCCCACATTGCTTGTTTCTCAGTTTGATCTAGGAAGGATTGTTCTAGGACTGTTATTTGGAATCCAAATCCAATTTGGGTTGAACTGCAGATACCCCTCATCCATATTCTCACCCCTCTTCTCCCGTTCGCTCTGATTTCTTCCTCTTCCTTCCTCTCCCCCTCATCGTTTGCAGTTTTCGCAATCCCAGAAAGTTGCTGTGCTAGAGGACAGAAAATACCCTTTCCAGGTTAAAAGCATAGCTGCTTCCAGGTACAGGGGAGTGTTAAAGGCAATGTACGCTCCTCCATGCCTGCCGGACATACTCACCACAGAGAGGGCAGAAGTGTGATGCTCTGAGGTTCGGCCGCCATATTGGGGGCAGTTTCATACCTCTGCCCCCAAGGCTCTTGCTTGAAACAACGCATCTGAAATCCACCAGGCTGTCTCTGAGACCCACTTCATCCACAGTAAAACTGTCCGTTACTTGGAGTTAGGGGCTCAGGTTGGGGGCTAGGGAGCTAGGAGGAAACCAGCTCATTGAAATCCGGATAATCCCCAAACCTCATTTTCCCCATTGCAAACCACTGCCTTCAGCCCTGCCCCTTTTACCACATAGGCCAAGAAGCCACTGGACCGCTTTGCCTGGCTCCTTTTATCTTCCTGGCCCGAGGGGGCCATGGGCTAATGATCAGTGAAATCAGGAAAGGCCAAGAGGCTCAGCTAATCCACAAATTGGATCATCCATCCCTGAATAATCAAGAGAGTTGCTGGCACAAAAGTTGGCTTCTCTCTTTGATCATCAGCATGCTCAGAACACACCTACATTTGCTTCCTGTGGGAGTCCTCTAGGGAATTCAAGGCTGATTCTGTTTGGCCAAATAAAATTCAGTTCTAGGACTAAAAAAACCCAGTGTATCAGTGTCCCTGGGGGAGTGTTTTAATATGACAGCAAGGGCAGCATTGAAATTCTAAAGAGGTTTTGTAAACTCTTGAGAGTTGATGGACCGGTTCTTCTACCTGGTGTTGTAGACTGTTCTCTATTACAAGGTGTGGTTTAATCATATGTAAACCTCATCATGCTGTATATAATATATCTTAATAATGGTGATATATTGCAAGGTTGTTGACAATAATAATTTAGGCATCCATTGCTTTAACAAAATATAGTATAAAGAAGCTAGCTCTGGGGAAAGAAAGAAGACTCATTTAGTTTTATACATAAAATGATTCATTTTATTCTTCTTAACTAAAGTTTTCTTTTAGATTTAAATGACAATCAAATCAGCGGTTTTCAGTGATTTCATTGACAAAAACTGCATCCACACCCAAGTCCACATGAGAAGACTCACGTAACACACGTGTCTGCATTACTAATTTTTAATGACTGCTAAGAAATATCCATCTATGTTTCATCTTGGCAAAAAAACTGAGTATGATACATGTCCCCTTCTCAGGCTAGGAAGATTCCATCCACTATAATATTATGAAACTGGGTATCAGAGTAAAGGGAAATGAAGAATTTGGTGAAAGATCCTTTATGAGATGAGAAGATTTATTAGAAATGTCCCCATGCAAAGCCTGTGAAATAGCCCGGACCTTGGACACTCCTGAGAAATCAGATAGACACGGGATTGAATTCTGACTCTGCTACTAACGGACATTGTCAAATACTAAATCTGAGCCTCAATTTTTACCATATCCTGCTCAAAACCTTCCAAAATTTACCTTTTTCACCTCAAACAGCATCCAAAATGCCTCATCATGGAACCATTTGATCTGGCTACTGTTGACCTCTTTGAGCTGTTACCTAAAAAGCTCTAGCAGCTCAGAGTAGTCATTCTCATCTCTGTCTCAGTCCATTTGCACATGCTTTTTCCAATCAAAGGAGACTGTTCTTCTAGGCTTTGCATGACTTCCACTGTCACCTCATTTAGGTCCTTGTTCATTTGTTGTCTCCTTGGAGAAGTCTTTTCTGGCTGTATATCCTCAGGTCCTTCCCTCTGCTGGCTCAAATTTACTTTACAGCACTTATCACTGACATACATAATACATAGTCATTTGTTGGTTAATTAAAATTGTAAACTCATGCAAACTGGGACTCTGCCTAATGTGACCGTGTGTTCTGACTGCCTAGTAATTTGCTTGCACCTTGTAAATACTCCCAGTAACTCAGAATGAATGACTTAGGAACTAGCAATTAATTCTGTATTCTACCTTCTATAGGGGCCTCAGGATTATAAAAACACGTAGATCAAGCCTGGCAAAAGCAAGTACATGAACACTGTTATTGTTGATAATATTAGCATGAGGCCTAGTAAACTTCTCATTCTTTGTAACTATCTGCCAAAACTGTAGAACATAAATGGCTTCAAGGAACATTTTTTGGACAGTCAGTCAAGTTCTCTTAATGAACATGGCCCTAGAACCTGAATTTCTGAAACCCCATGAAGACCCTTTTTTCTTGCTCAGGGGTCTAAAACTAATGTTTGCAGTGGCTGGATAACATACAAAATTGAGCAGTCTAAATAGGAGCTGTTGAACTTGAGAAGCTATGTTCAAATCCAGGAAAAGATACAAGGTTAGCAGAACTTACTTTTTTGAGAAAAATTGGAAATACAGATTTTTATGTAAAGCCTCTCCTTTTTGATTTTTGATATGTGTGTTTCTATTTTGGTAGTTTTCAAGACCACTTTCATGTTTGGAGATTTACTAGAAGAAAATCACAAGATTCAGGTGTATTCACAGTGAAGTTTAGCCCAAGGAATTTGTAAGATTACACAAATGGATCATAATGGGGAAAGACACTGGTAGAGTTGAGGGAATTCATGCTCAGGCTTCCCATGAAATATCTTTCCTTCAGGGAATGTTGCAGAGTTCACTTTTCTCCAAAAACAAAAATTCTCTGAAGTTTCTGCTCAAAGATGTACGCAATGCATCTGCCCAATGGTGTCCAACTGACCATCTTTGTCCCTGCTTTCTACTGGAGAATACATGCTTTACCAGCATATAACACAATTCCAGAGACCTGGGAGGAATTCAAGTATCTTGCACAACCCATACTACTTGCACAGTTTAGGCATAGTAATCCACTCTTCTCAGGGAATGTGTGTGCCCATGTAAAAAACTATTTACCAGCCGAGTTTCCAGTTGCTAGCAAGGTTCACTTTTGCAAATAAACTTTTCCAAGGAAAGCAGTCTCAGACTCATTCTGTTAATTCTTTGCATAGTCATTAGGTTAAAAATTATAAATTTTTAATTATGGAACATTTCCAACATATACACACAAAAAGAAAATCATATCATGCAGTTCCATGTACCTGTCATCCAGCTGTAGCACTGAACACAAACCCATGTTGATGCATCTATATTCCCATCCATTTTCCATCCTACCCTTAATGGTTTTGAAACAAACCCCAGAAGCTGTTCTTCATCTGTAATACTTGGGCAGCTATGTGGAATAGTAAAGGCTCTTTGAAAATGATTGCAGTGCAAGCTAACATCTTGTAGCCTTCATCCTAACTCCATTGTAGAAGTCATTTCCAAATGATAATTCTTGGTAGCCTGGCTGACTTGTCAGCATCACTTGTGGGAGGACTGGAACCTGAGGGGAAATAAAGAAAGCACACTTTTGGGGGGATTCCTGTGCTTAAGTGGTCAAGGATGGGCAGCCTGGCATTGAGTTTCTGCAGGAAATGTGCTTTACCTGCTTGATAACAAAGGTGGTTGGTTGTGAGTAATGTGGGCCTGACTGTAAACCACTCATGGGCAGTAGGTATACCTGCTTTTGTTTTAGCTATCTTCGGTGAGAGCTAAAAGAGGTTCCATGCATATAGAACCCAGAGAAAAAGCAACATCTGAACTTGAGCAGGGGATCAGAGAATTAAAGGTGAAAACAGTCACTTCCTGTGAACAGAGAGGTTTTATTTCAAAATCTTCCTGTCACTGACACCAAGAGATTCAGTAAGGAGCAAGGTGAGCACTGGACAGGAAATAGAATTCTTGCAATGGATGTTGTCCTCGTTCAGTCACTGACTAGTTAAGTGCCTTTGGACAAATCACTTCATTTCTACATCATTAGTTTTCTCCTATGTGAAAGCATAGAACCATTCATCCATTTGTTCATTCAAGCATTTATTGTATGGTAGGTGTTGTGTTAGGAATTATGGATATGAAAATTTAAAAAGACCTTTAAATTTTCTACCTTCAATAGGTTTACATTCCATAGCGTGCATGTACACACACACACACACACACACACACACACACACATCCCATGTAATCGTATTACAAGAGTTGTGTGTGATAAGGCCGGTAGGAAAAATGCAGAACATCAGAAGGCTTGGGAGGAGGTTATCACCATTTACTCAGCCCTCTCTGAGTACCAGATCTGACTATTTCAAATCCTCTTAAATATATTGATGCTGCTCAAGTCTCACAATGAACTTACCAAAGTTTACTAGTGAAAGGTTTTGTTTGTTTGTTTTGATTTGTTTTGGTTAAACATAATCATAATTATGCAAGGGGTTTATTAGGTAGTATTACAGATCAGAGGCAGGGGAGTTCCCAGTGGCTGTCTGATGCTGAAGAGAGGGAAGATTCAGTAGCTGCCAGTCCAAGAAGCTGGAATCCACAGAAGAAGGATCAAGCATTGTTATGACTTATACACTGTGTCAACTTGAGAAATCTAGAAGCTTAACTAAGTGACTCAGCAGCTCTCCATCCTCGGGTGTAGATGACACGCTGTTACCATTCTAGGATATTGTTCGTTGTGTCAATTTGAGAAGGTCAGAAGTTTAATTAAGTGATTCAGCAAGTGGCCAGGGTCCTTAGTTTTTAACATCCTCATCCTGTACAAGAGGAGGGCAGGTAGATACTGTGAGTGCTACACCCACGCCAGAAGAGTAGCTTGCATACAATAAAAGATAAATGAGGAGAGACCGATTGCTGGTTCTTCAGAGGAGATCCAGTCTTTGCCTTTGTCCTGGATGCTGTCTCCTGGCTTCTGGCACACACTGTTGGACTTCCACCTGGGACTGTTCACCTAGCATAGTACATTCTTCACTGTTCTGTCCCAGACCCATGGCCTCCTGATACGAACTTGCACCAAACACTGCAGTAAGCTCCAGCCCTTGGGCTGGACACTTTAGCCTCCAACGTGAGACAGCCTCAGCAAGTTCCCTTGTCCAACTTTGTGGCTGACCATTGTAAGCCAATCTTGTAATTTTTTAATATATTTGTATATCTTGTGCTGTTTCTGTTTCTCTGGTATATGTTGACTGATACAAGGGTAGAGCACAAATCTGAGACCAAAGTCCCGGAAGCTCCCCAGAGAGTTGCTGGCATGGGTCTGCACTGGAAGCTGAAGAATCTGGAGTTGGTCATCCACAAGTAATTGTATCCACAAAAGACCCATTTGCTCAAGCAAAATGGAATTTTTCTGGTGTAAACTGACTTCCTCCTTTTCCCCCTTTCATTTTATCCAGATTATAAGCCACCATCAGGGTGAATTCTCCCCTCTCAGTTTGCTGTTCCACATGTTAATAACCTCTGGAAACACCCCACAGGCACACCTGAAAGTGTTCTCTACTAATCTACTACATTTTTCTTAGTTCAGTCAAGTTGACAAATGACAGTTAATAGTTACACAGGGAGACTTTAGTATTCCCGTCTTTTCTTCCTCCTATCCTATACCGATTCTAGATGAGACAGTTGAGTCTAAGAGAAGTTCAACAGCCTTCCTAAGATTTCTCATATCTATTAAAGGTCTTTATTTTCCAGACCTCTCAGTGCTGGTTGGTATTCCCTTTAGAAGGACAAGCTTGGACACTCTCCAGATTCTACTAACCCACGATCCTGCCCCTTCCTATGTGTTAGAGAGAAGTTAGGAAAAGTCTTGGGTGGTTCCCAAGATGCAGATTTTGAGGTACATGAATTAGTTTATTAAGGGAGTACTCCCAACAGAAACTGGAAAGGGAGAAGGAAGAAACCAAACAAGAGCATGGTTTCAGGAAAAGTTATGCAAAGGTTATCTGCAACCTGACTCCCCAGGAGACCTCTGGAACATGCTATACCTCAGTGTCATTCTACACAGATGCCAGGGCACTTGGTTTTCATTCTCTGCACCCTTCAGACACTGGCTGAGTTCTGTCCCACCTGGGAGACATGGCCAGCTCTCTAGGTATTCAGGCAGTGTGGCTCTGGTGTCCAGGATACTCCTTTGTTAAAGAGCCATAGGTATGGGCTATTAGAAAAAGTACACTGAAGCTCACGGAAAGGTTGCATAGAAGAAGGAGTCCCAGAGGATCTGGATAGAGCATTGACAGTGTCTGCCAAAGAGAGGGCAGGAGGCTTCCTGGGTCATCGAGTCATAGAAGATATTTATTCCAAATATGACGTTGGCTTGGCAGTAACTCCTTTGCCTTGCCCTACCAGTGTTCAATGACTTTGCAGTATTTCTAAGAAGTACAGGTGGTTTCACATCAAAGGAGAAATAGAGTGAAGATTTTCAGACTTTCTTCTTGGCTGGTTGGAGTCATCAAAGGAAACCTGGACTAAGAGTTCTGAGTCCAACTCTGTCTATCATTTCAACTGTGGCTGACCTTGAACAAGACCATTAGGCCTCTCAGCTGAATAAACAACACGATGGTTCTTTCTCTTCTTTCCTAGACAGGTAGTGAAGATAAAGTGAGGTCACAGATGGGCGAATGCTCTGTGAAGTGAAAAGGATTGAGTGCAAAGTGTTATTTTAATAATATAATAGCTATGCTAGAAGGGAATCATATGACTTTCAGGTACTCGAAATATCAGTGAATGTTCTAACAGTATTATTTATACAAATCGTAAACCTCAAACTGTAAACTTCAATTGGAGAATTCTCACAGCCACTGCTGACTTAAACCTTAATGGGTGAGGTGGCGTCACTTCTCTGTAGAAGGTCTGGCCAGGGGCGCGGATGCTTTTCCTTATGCCTCCTAGTGAGCTAGCCAGACTACAAGATTGAGGACATTGCTGATGGAACTGTGAAGTCTGCCTGACACTTGTGACCCCAATTTCAATGATCAGCTTACAAATTCAGAGGGAAGAACCCACTGAAGACTTCTCCCTTGATATCAGCAGTGAGTTCAGTGGGTTCCCCGCAACCACTCTCAGATCTAATTTACTTAGAGATGCACAGCACTCTCTGAAACCTAAATTAGAACCGGCCAGAGGAAGAGAGACACAGGACAGAGTTGAGGAGGGGTAAAACCTGAAGCTCTCAGAATCATCGTTCTCTTAGACTCCATGTGGCAATACGTATGGAGACAACTTAGAACAATTTGGAATGTTCACATGAGGCCCATTGTTCAGAATTTCTATTGGAACTTTGTTATATAGACACGAGTGATTATGACTGATTATTTGCTCATGGGGTAGAAGTCTATCTCTAGCTTCTTTTCTCCAGAGGTCGGGATAGTATGGTGGCTGAGGGGTCCACCATAGTCACTTCTTTAGCATAAGCTAGCAAGTGTGGTCTCTTTAGAGGTCACCTCTTAGTAGCTGGAGACAAGGCCACACTTTGCTTTAGACAAGGCTAAAATTTCCTTCCCACACACCTCTAGTCCTTCCCTTTAAATCATCTTTTTTCATAGGCCATTCCACTTCCTCTTTCCTGTACTTTGTTTTCCCCGTTTATTCTCCACCCTGTAACTTCCTATGGCACTTGGCATAGAGAGAAGTCATTAAGAGCTCTATCATTAGAGGTAGTATCTGGGTTCAAATTCAGATTCTCTTAATTATTAGCTGTGTGATCTTGGGCAAATTTACTTAAATTTCATGTACTTACGTAAGTGTTAGTGTACGGGTCTACTTTCCCATGGTGGAACAAAATACCTGAGATCTGCAACATGAAAGAGGAAAGATTTGTTACATGATTTCAGAGAGCTTTGTGCATGACTAGCTGGCTCCGAAGTAGAAG
>RJWM01014080.1:0-51515 GCA_004363535.1 Dasyprocta punctata | reverse complement strand
TTCCGTCATAATAGGCCTGTTCACATAAACTTTTTGTAAAAATATGCAAATAGCAAACTGATTTCAAGCAATAAAAGACAAAAACTCACCATGGTAAGTAGTAACCATGATCTTTTGTCTAGATTCTGAGCAACATTCACACATTAGTGTGATCATCCAGGTTTTTCAAAGTTAATGTTTGTCTAAATGATGGCCCATAATTCTGTGAGCTATGAAATTCTCATTTACCACTCTGTTTTTAAAAAAAGTTTATTTAATATTTAGGATTTTCAAGAACTACTGCAAAAAGACATAAACCTTGCCCCTTATAACTTCTGTTGCAATAGACATATCAAGTGTTACCCAATGTCATTCTCTAAGAAACAGGTAGATACAAATACGCACACAAGATAATATGCATACAAATATCATCTAGCTTTGTCTGCTGAGAGAGCCTACAAGTAATTTGGTACTCAGATTTTGACTCCTAAGAAAAATTCCTTGCAGAAATGACTGATTTCATAGCTGGAAAGGGAAATACACAAAAACATTCATCTAAAAACTTTAAAATTTTTAGTGAAATGGAGAAAATTTGAAAGAATTTTTTAAAATCAACAAATCTGATTTCAGTTGGGGGGAACAATTAAGCTGACTACTCTGCTAGAAGCAGATGCTTAGAAGAGTTGTAAGCAGAAAAAAGGGAACAACTTAGGGGAAAACTATATTAATACAAATGACCAAAGATACTAGAAACTGTAAGTAATAATTAAGCCCTGGATGCATTTCAAACTAAAGGGTAGGATATCCTGGTTTATTTCCAACAGAATGTAGTATAAGCTTGGTTTACATCTTTTTATTGTGTGTATGTGTGAGAGAGAGAGAAAGAGAGAGACAGAGACAGAGACACAGAGAGAGACACAGAGAGACTTGCAAGCGCCTCCAATTTTTAGTCTGAACCACTGAGTATAAATTTTGAAAAGACCTTATGAAGAGATAGTAGGAGAGGAAAAATAGTGGCATGGAAAGAAAAGTTCAGGAAATTGTGTACATGTTTAGTTTCGTTTATCTATAGCATTTCAAATAGAATGAGACACTGGATATGGGTCTGTCGCTGGTTCAAATACACACATCTTATTTCAAATTCTCTGATTTTGCTTTTAGACCAAAAATTGTTACATTTTATTTTATGGCAATACTTTGTCTTAATATGAAATAAATACTCTCCAATAATTCCAGAAATATTGGTTCTCTATGAATATACACTGGGTTTAGCCTATGTCTTTAAATTTACTTCTCTTATCTTTGTCTAATCTTATGAATAAATTCATCTTCAAATCAAGTGATAGAAGAAACCATACAAATTAATGGTTGACTTCATGGGATCAAAATGTTTCAAATAACACTATTCTATAACCTCCCTCAGGCACTTTTTGCAAACCTTTAAATATACTGGTTCCCAGTCTGTAAAATGAGGTTGATAATAATAAAAGGATATTGCTAGAGCTATTGGGGATAATCTGCCTATAATGCTTAAAATATCATTATATTATCTTTCATTAATTCCATAGTTCACAAGTTGACATGTACTTCTGGGTCAACAAAGGTTAAGGTTTCAAGTTTCATAAAATGGGATAGATGGTCTGAATTTCTGGCAGAAAAATTCATGTTTAAAGTGCTTCTCTGCAAATCTTCCCATTCTGCTTTTAGCTGAAATCATCTTTTCTTCAAGTATTCTCATTTTTTTGGTCCCTGGTGTCTGTCTCAAATTTAGAGTGCAACACTAGTGTCAAGGTACTATTTCAAATTCACATAGAAAAACAATTTAATATTTTAGTCATATTTTGCTGCATTAACAGACACCCATAAATTAAGATACACTTTTCCATCTTGTAATATACCTGTCTGCTTAAAATGTGTTGATTAAAAATGATATTGCAGGTCCTTCATTAAATGACACACTCAAATTGCATTTCGGGCTCTACTGAACAAATTGTAAATGCCACTCAAACTGACAGGTCAAATTTGCTCTTTTTATTCATACAAGTCTGTAAAACTGTTATTATTTATTTTATGTTATTTTACTTCATCATTTTTTATATTTCTTTTCAGAGACAGAGGCTAAATAAGAAGTCAACTGCTTGCTGCCCATTACAATACACCAACTGTCTACATGGCTTTCCATGGTCCTCTCATACATAGCTGCCTACTTTTTAGGCCACAAGATTAACTAATGGAGTCTGATAAATTCTAATAGAAAAAGAAATAGCATTTCATGTGTGTAGATCAGAACTTGCCAAACTGTAAAAAAAATATATATATATGGTGTCTCAGTTATGGCACAGATTTTAGAATTCAGTAAGACTGTGCTCAAATCTTGGTGTCATGGATTATAATTTGAATTTAATGATATTTAAGTCCTGAACTTCATTTTCCCTCATTTGAGAATGAGATAATAAGTTCCTACACAAAATTATTGGGCAGATTTAAAAAGTACGTATGTATTACAATACTGGATACAGATGAGCACAATCAAAGTTATAAGACATATTTTAAAAAGTGTTAGGCCTACCCTTGTGCAACCAGAAACGATTACTGGAGACATCCAGGTAAATAGCTCAACTTCATTCAATGCCTAAAATAGTCAAGGCCATTTTATGCAGTTTTTTTTTTAAGGAATCTCATCTTTATCAAAGGGAAAATACAATGGTTTATGTTATCTACCCTAAACCTATGTTGTCTCTGATATCGCAACCTATTTGTCAACTGTGCTGTTAGAGTAACTTATCCTCATACCTAGTATGGACCTCTGAGTTTTTCTGAGATGTTTCTAGGCATAGTATCTGTTCAACTCTTCTTGGGTAGGGTTTGGACTTCTGTGTAAATTCTCTTCTCTCTCTCTCTGTCTCTCTCTCTGTCTCTCTCTCTGTCTCTCTCTCTCTCCCTTTCTCTCTCTCTCTCTCTCTCTCTCTCTCTCTCTCTCTCTCTCAATAAACTCTCCTTTAACTTTTTGGAATAGCTGCTGACTAATTTTCTTTTACATGATTGCTAACTGCAATTGTGTCTTCTACATCTGAGATTCTGTCTTCACATTGGCTCATCTTGCTGTTCATACTTTCAATGGAATTTTTAATCTCCTGAATGTCTGTTTGAATCTACTTCTTGGATTCGATTTTTTTCTATCTTTGGCCTTCGTGGTTGCCATCATTTTTCTAAAATCCTCTACTTTTTATATCTGTATCTGCTTTAGAGTCACTAAGCATGCCTTTTATTGTGGTCACCATCTCTGTAGTTATCTGAGAAATTATTTCTGATTTGATTTCTTCAAGAACGTTGTTCATTTGCCTTGTTACTTTTGAGGTTACCACTTCAGAGAGGCCAGACATGTGACTTTTGGATTGTCCCAACTCGTTGGCCCCTGGATTTACCTTTGGTGAGCTGGATGTCTGGGATTGCATCTTGCTTGAGTATCTTCTCATCTTCTATTTTATTTTTACTTTAATTCCTGGGTTGATGCTTGTAAATTGCCTATGGCGAGTATCTTTATTTTCAGTATTTAGAACATTTAGGAAATGAATATGTCTCAAAGGTGTCTTCCAGGTGTACTTGGCTTTTGAATTTTGAGACTTTTGCAAGATCCTACCTCTTCAATTTATTGGGGATGAGAAATTGCTATCTACTTGGCCCAGCTCATGTTTCTTTGGCATTGGCCTATAGTACTTATGACCCTTAGGCAATCACAGTCTTGGTATACCAGGAAGAACAACTGGTTAGAACAGTTATGTCACTTTAACTAATGTGCATCAGTCTGTGGACCTTCTATGGGCTTTAACTCAACTGGGAGCCACTAGATGTAGCCAGCAATTGTTCGGAGTTCTGAGCTCAGCTGGACACTCTCAAGGAGGCTCCCAGCCAGCCACCCCTCCTGCAGGACATCTGAACCCCTGCACCACTCACCAGTCTTCCACTTCCACTGCTCCCTTTCACTGGTACACCTCTCCGTGGAGGTCTCTGGGGTGGCCAGCAGTCACCATGTGTCTGCAGGTTTCAGGTAACCCTTCCAGGCTCAGGGTGAAGGTGCTGCCTGCCACCTCCTTCTCCACTGAAGCTCCTCTTTTTACTCTCCTTCTGGACTTCAATTCTTGTTTCAGATCCTTTGTGGTACAGGGACTCACTTTCCTCCTTTTCTTCCTCATCTGACTATATTCCAGTGTCTGGACCCCAAATCTCAGAAAGGATCTTTCTCTGCTTCTCACCACTGTAACATCTTCCTGGAAGTCCTACTTTTCTCATTCTTTCTTCCTTTCTTTCTTCTGTTTTTTCTTTCTTTCTTTCTTTCTTTCTTTCTTTCTTTCTCTCTCTCTCTCTCTCTCTCTCTCTCTCTCTCTCTCTTCTCTCTTTCTCTCTTTCTCTCTTTCTCTCTTTCTTTCTTTCTTTCTTTCTTTCTTTCTTTCTTTCTTTCTTTCTTTCTTTCTTTCTTTCTTCATTTCTTCCACCTGGGTCTACCATATTGAGAAATCAAACTCTTTGCCAACAACTAGGATATGTCACCATTTTCCCAGATGATAAATATCCACAAGACATCTCATCAGATACCGATCATAGGCCTAGAACACTGGAGTGGAGATCAATGGTCACTTGTTTACCCAAGTCTGTTCTCTGTTTATGTGATTCCTGTTCTGAGCTAATATCCTATCTAACACAAGAGGCTTCTCACCTGCATATACTTTGTGATGAGCCTTCTTGATACCCTGTATCAGAGTAATCAGTCTTCCTTTTTCACTTCCATATTCCCATCTTAGTTGTGAATTTTGATTGGGTGAAGTCATTTGTGCTAATCATATTCTTTTTACTGGTGGCTGATTTGAGCAGCATCTGTTATTCATTTTTCACCAAGAAGATGTAAGAAGAAAACCAATGAGAGACTTCTAGAAAGATTGCTTTTCCTGATTAAAACAATGAAGATCAATATAAGGAGAAAATTCATTAAGCCATCACTTTTTATGTCCTTAATAAATTCATTTATATACAAGACATTTAACAAAGTAGTATCTTTTAAAAGCAAATAATGACAAAAAGAGATAAAAATTATTTCCAAATAACTTTAATGTGAGCAATATGTGGCATTTAAGTCTGAAAAACAAGAAGTAGTTGCTTATTTGTTTACCGGGAAGTGAGATTACTTACATTCAATTATTTATTAGTCAAGTTGAAAGAATGAAAACAAATGAAGATTTGCAAAAGGGAAATAAACTTTTGTTTGATTTTCAATAACTTATTAACTTAATAATCTTGCAAATGTTGATTAAACTCTTTGATATAAAGTATACATATTTGAAAAGATAATCATACCTTACTGAGGTGTGACAGAGCCTCAAAGAAACTTGGAGACCAAGGGTCTCAATATCCTTTTGAGAACATATTCCCAGTGGACCCCAATTTTTTTTCTGTCAGGACTCAGTTTGTAAAGATACCACCACTGTGGAATAGTACCACAGACTAGCGACCAAATCTGTAGCACATGAGCCTTTGCAATAAACTTCAGATCCAAATGAAAGCACTAGAGAGACATAGCTGTCACACTGTGAACTTTATTCGTCTCATTCATCATGGATGTATAGAACATCCAAGGATAGGGCTAGTCATTTTTATATGTCAGTATTGCATCGGTATGCATTTCTGCTCATTTATGATTCAATTTCTTTTCTTTAAAATCTCTAACAAGTAGACAGCACAGTTAACATCATTGACTTTATTTTTAAAAGAACCATTGTATTATTGTGATGCCGTTATGTTATCTTGATGTTCCCCCAAAGCTCATGCAATGATATGTGGGCTTTTTCAGAGATGGCTGGATCTAGGATGTGTGATGCTGGAATTAAGGATGTGATGCTGGGAATAAGGGTACCTCATTCTGTGTGTATTACCCACCCAAAATGCAAAACTTAAGGAAAAAAAGGGGACCATTGCTGTGTCTTTCTGCTGCTCCTTCCACTCTTGTCATTGCTTGGTGCTTGCTACTTTCTGCCTTCCCTGCCTTACCATCAACTATTTTCTCTCCTAGAAGCCCTTCTGTTACGTCACTCTGCCTGGGAGCCACCCAACTATAAACTGAAATCTCCAAAAACTGAGCTACAATAAACCTTTCCTCCATTATCTTTGAGTGTAAGGTATTTTGTCTCAGTAATGAGAAAATTAATTGAGACAGTTGCTTCAGAAAAGCTAACCAACTGGAAACCTGTATGAAGCTATATGTAGTCTCACATTTGTAATAAAGTGGCCTACAACATCAGGTATGCTATGGAAACTCATACTCATACTTAATACTTTATGAACTGGAAATATTCAACTAGATTAAATATTATCTCCCTATAACTCTTTGGTTACTCAAATGAGCATAATACTATATCTGGTCTAGAAAGTCACATCAGTTGATGCTAACTCCAAGTCTGGGTGTTTGTTTGTTTTTGGATACTTCATACAAAATATAAGTCAAATGACAAATTCACTAATCATAATTTAGAACTTTGAAAATTAGATTAACTTACTTTTCACTTTTAATATTTCTAATGCACTTTATTGTTCTATTAATTATGGTTTCAGATTAAATGATTTATTACATATATAAAAATACCCACAATGAAACTTAGAGAAAGTAAGTTTCCAGCAACTAGAAGAAGCAATTCTCAGAACTTGGTTTCTGAAGATTAGGGGGTGGCAAAGCTGAATGAGGAAATAAGTGTGATCTGTCAATTACAAGATCCTAAATAACTCCCAGGACATCATACATAAAACTTCCTCTGGGTTCCCACAAGCTGTAGATGACATCAAAGAGATGAGACACTAGAAGGAGCTCACTATTATGCCTCCTCATGGAAGCCAACTTTGCATCTCCTTGATGCAGAATGCACTTTTATTTTTGCTTTCATCATTTCTTCTTTGTTTGACACAAGTTTGCTCTACAGAATTAGTTCTTCTCTTACCTCTTTATCCCTTACCTTTCAAATAAACTTTAGGCACCATTTTTGGCTTGTCTCACCCAATTCTTTGATCAGCCAAGAAAGACCTGGAATTTTTTTTTTGTATTCTCATTTTTTAATAAGGTCACATGTGTCACTGCTCTAATTTTCGAAGTATGTGATCTCCTTTTTAAATGTATACACCAGCACTTTAAACTTAAATACCAAAATCTCAGGAGAATCAAATGGGCAGATATATTTAAGAAGGCTAGAGAATGGAAGAAAACACCAGTCACCTAACTTCACAAAGGATCATCTGAACATCTCTAGCTTCAATGTGACATAGCATCCGAAATATCTTAGGTACACTCTCTGCAGGTTGTCCCTTGGGAGTCTAAAGGAGTCAATAGTCATACTTGTCATTAAGATGGGTTCTGCTGTCTCCACTTTGACCTTCAGGTGGAACCTACACACAGTAGTCTAGATCATCTCTAGGATATTTTGAAGAAAGTGTAGGTAGAAATTTGCCTGGATCAGGAGTTTTCTTTTTCTTTAATTCATCGGTGCTAGTCTCATATTCATGCTTTGATGCTGAGGGCTCCTCCCACAATGAAGCTGTCTCACCAGTTTCTTGATAACCTTTATTCTGCTCTATTTGGCTGAGTTGAAGCAGGTTTTCATGGTCTTTTGTTTCTGTAGAGCACGTGAGGTCTGTGGGAGCACTCGTCTCTTGCACGGCTACTTCTGCCTCTGTCTCTGGCAGCAGCCCACTACTTCCATCCTCCATTTTCTTTTCATGCTCTTCTTTTTCTTTATCTTCTTCCTTTTCCTTTTTTTCCTCATCTTCTATTTTAGGCTCATCCTTCATTCTCATTAGAGTTGGAGGGTGTTCTGGCCACTTGGGAGGCAACTTCCCAACTGTTCCAGTTTTTAATTCGAATTTACTTCCACCTTTCATGGCCCCAAAAAGAGGCAATGTAAGCTTGTTAGCTTTATTTCCTGACTCTGCAGTCTGACTTTTCAGTCTTTTTAGTTCAAGAATCTCTGCTGGCTTCACAATTTATATCAACCCTTTAAGTCTCTGCTGTTCTTTCCTTAGTTCAAAAGTTCTCAGGTGAAGTTCTTCCAGGACACACCATCTAATGCATTCCTTGATTTAATTTCTGACATGAACACAACCAATGAATCCTGAGATGCCAAATCTGAGAGAGATTTGCTTGAAGCCTTGAGCCTTTCAGAACTTTCAGAAAATTCTTTTTCGGCATCATTTAACTTTGCAACCAGTGATTCAAAGGTCTCTGGCTTCTCTTCAATCTTTCCAACCTTTTTCATTCGGTTCAGATGCGTCTTCAATAAGGCCAGACTGATCAAGGAATGTATCATCATCGTTATCGTGAAAGTCTTTATCTTCTCAGTTCTTGGCGTTCCTTTTCTGAGATACTGCTTCCTGCCGGAGCAATCCCAAAGTGTCAAGAATCTGACAACTTCCGGTGAGCACTGGATCACTGCTTCCTTTTTCTTTCCCGAGTGAATGACCTCCGCCACCATTTGCTTCCCAGTTGAATCATCCACCGGTAATCGCACCCTGCAGAACCAAGTGCTATGTACCTGTTCATCAAATTTGTATCCTAATTCTTCTCCTTCTCAGTCAAAGAAAGCTTGGAGGTCCTGTTTTGGGATCCTTTATATGAAAGGCTTCTCTTTCCTGCTGAAACTCTAAGACAATGGGATTCTCTTCAGCCTCATTCTCTACAGCATCTTCGCCCATCCCTCAGGGCAGCCCATGTCTTTTTTTTTTTTTTTTGTACCGGGGATCAACTCACAACTTGGCACCTGCCAGGCAGTCACTCACGTCATGTCATCATCTCGACCACTAGTATTTTCCTTCCTCTTGTGGTATTCATTTCCTCTTCATCTGAGTCTTTCCCTGATATCTTCTTCTCTAATAACATTTGCTGCTGCTTCTGCAGTTCCTCGAGCTGCGTTACTGTTAACTCAGATTCAGCCTTTCTGTCTTTCACTGGTCCCTTGAGGACAAAGAGCCGAGAGCTGCCTTCAAAGCGAAAAAATATGTCCGGCGTGGACTCGACCATAGGTGCAGGATGGAAGGCGAGTATTGCTGAGAAAAGTGTCTTGGGTACTTCTCAGATCATACAGGTAGAAACCCTGCACCTGGCTGTCACATTCTTCATCCCGCCAGGGAGCTCTGTGTTGCAGTACAGCTGGTACCACGAACCAAAGAATGCACCAGGCAAATGTCGCAGCCAGACAGCCTCTCAAAGATGCAGCAACTCGCTCCTCTCAAACTACTGGTACCAAAAATAGTGCTGCCCTTCAGAGTTTCTAGAATGTGGGAGGTGATAGCTAGATCACTCAAAGAAGGCTCTTAGTATGAGGATGTCCAGGCGGCGCCCCACCCAGGCACTGCGGCTACCGAGGACCCTGGCAAAGCTGGCTTCCTGAAGTCATCACTGAGCTCTCTAACCTGGAATAGTTTTAACTGGAGAGTCATTTCTAAAGGAACTACCCAATAACAATTTTGTAATTAAAAAAAATCAAAGCTTATTTTGTGATGGGTTAATTTATAGTTGACAGGGAGTTATTAGTTGAAGATGGATATTTTAAAGTGATAAAATTTTTTAAAATATTAAAAAATAAAAACCTAATGCATTTCAAAAGGACACTGAAAGAGCTTCCAGTGGCCAAAGCTGAAATTGTATGAGCAATGAAATTAATAACATTTACTTGAATAATACTTATAGTGAACTGTACTATGAAAAAAGTAGAATAAATGTCAATAAGTCCGTTCCTATTTAAATAAATAATTAAATAATAAATGAAAGATAATAAATACATTCAAAAGTTTAAGATAAAATATCAATAATAGGAAAAAGGGTGTAATGGCTTGTGTATACCTGATCCCCCAAAGCCTCTTAAAGTCATCTCTGGCGCTTTTTCTGAGGTGGCTGAATCTAGAATGTGTGACCCTGGAATTATTTCATGGTGCAACAGTAGACACTAGAATTAAGGCTGTCAATGCTACCTGCCCTAAATAGCCCAGATAACACATAAGGACCAGTAATACCTGTGGTTGTCCCTTATTGCTTTGCTACCTTCTGTCCAACATGAACTGTTTCTCCTCTTTGATGCCACCCTGCTATGCCACCCTGCCTTGGAGCCAGCCAATTATGGACTGAAACCTGTAAAAACTGTGAGCTAAATAAACATTTTGTTATTTAACTTTGGGTATTGGGTATTTTGTCTCAGGAACAAGATAAGTACCTAAGACACAGGGAGATAGATAGCTTTCAAAAGGGAAGGGGATCAAGAGATGGAAGGAAGGGAAAAGAAGGGAAGGGAAGATAATGAAAAAAATTAAGATATGTTTTGTACATGAACAAGTTCCTCACAAAGTATTTAATCATTGTGTGTTGAGAGTCCTTCCCAGTACTCATCTCAGTCTGGGAAGTTTATATTTGTAATCCCATGGAAAAGTTACTGGAATCCCACTAAACTAATTCCAGTCTATCACTTCCAGTGCAATGCCTGGTGAGAATAAAGACACTAAGAAATATTATAGCTTTGGGGAGCCAAGGGGTTCCAAAATCCAGTCAAGACAGTGGTTCATGAGAAAACACCTTGACCCAGGACCCAACCTGGATTCTATTAACTCCTGAAGGAGGGAGTGACTTGAGGATAAGTGAGAAAGATGGGAAGTACTTCAGTGCTATGAGTTGGTCTAGATAAGTGGCCTGAGACCACCTCTGCAATATGCAGAGAGAAGAATTTGCAGAAAGGGTAATCTGCATAAGGTAGTATCTAATATTTTGGGGCCGGTGCTTTGGTTTGGATGTGTAAACTTTCCTGCCCTGGGAAGTTATAGTCTCTTATCCTGAGATTCATCCCATTTGACAGTGTGATGTGGTGGTTCTTCATCCTTCCTGGCTCAACCATGTCTTTGGGAGTCACATTGTGGAGAAATAGCAACTGTCACCTACCTTCGAAGATTACACATCACTTCAGCTAGCCCTATTTACATTTCTTAAAGCCAATTGAAGGCATAAAGAAATGGTTTAGCCAGCTCAGTATGTATCAGTACATGGAGATACAGCCAGGTTTACACAAAATTTATATAATTGCTCTTTATTCAAGGAGAGTCATCTAGATGGTCCTCCACAATTGTGTACTACAAAAAGATACTGACAAAAATTATTTTTTTGTATAGACATGGTATAGTTAGGGAATTTTGTAGTTTTTACAAAGGAAAAGATTTAATATAGGACACATAATTTATAAGATTATTTTATCTTATGACCCAAAGAGTCAAATGCATGAGTGCAGGAGATCTGTCCACTCACTGGAGACCCAAAAAAGTCTAGCTAAAGGTCTGGATCCCATGGCAATGCCCTGCAAGAATCCACCTGAAGGCGTAGAGCCCATGGCAATTTCCCCCACAAGTCCAACTGGAGGCCTAGAACCTACAACAATGTCTCATGTAAATCTATATCAAGGACTTGCACTGGAAAGGCCTAAAGGTCAGTGGTGGAAGCCAGAACATCTGTGTCAGTAGCATGTAGGATCTGTGCCAGCAGGCTGAACCATCTTCACTGGAGCCAAAATCAATGCTCAAAGTAAGGACCAGTGCCCCACTGAAAAGGACCATGCCATCCTCAGTTTCAGCAAGGAACCAACCTCTTCTGACAATGAGAATAGCTGAGTTCATAGCTGGAACACCAGCCTGACAAGCTTCTCCAGGAGAATCAACAGCACATTACTTTCCCCTTTAGTTCTCTTTTTATGCTGTTGGTGATAATTCTTAGGTGGGCCTTCCACAACCAACACAATGATGATCCAGTTCAGCTTGGTGTTACAAGTTGGGCATTATTTACTCCACCACAAGATATATACCAAATAGTTTATGTAGGTGATCTTCAGGGCTTTTCTTCAAAATAATCATATATACAAAGGTACACTAGAGTGGGATCTGAGGTAACATTGAAATGACAAACATTCCTTGGGCCAGCAGACCAGGGTTCATCAACCCTGAGTAAGTCATATAGCATCCTTTATCCCTGATATGATTCAACCAGAGAGAACTTCGTGTCTATGGTATACTTTTCCAAAATCCTATAGCCTAATATGACTAAAGGAAAATATCAGGTAGGCAAAATTTGAAGACCATTCTACAAAACATCTGAGTAGCACTCCTCAGAACCATCGTCAGTCAGTGAAGAGACAGTAACCATAGACCAAAAGCAGCTAAATGAGACACAGACATGAGACCAAATGAAATAATGCTATATGGTATCAATGCAAGAGTATAGTAAGATTCCAAATCAATGTTTATGGACAAATATTAAAATTCAAAATAGAAAAATTGTGGAGTTCAAAATAATGGATCAAGGCAACATTAGTGAGTTGTGACAATGGTACCAGAGTAATGCAAACTGATAACAGCAGGGCAAATGACATAAGAAGGATCCAGGAATGCTTCACAAATCTTTTTTGTATATCTCCACCTACTTTAAAGATAAAAGTCTGTAAAAATAAAATGAAATTCAAGGTCATTGTATTTTTCTTATGTTTTAATTTCTGTATATATAGATACTGAAAATGAATTTTCTTGTATAACATATGAACCAATGCATTCGAAGGCCTTCAATAAATCTTTTATTTTTTGTTCTTTTATCAAAATGTGTGGACACATATGTGTTCATGCATGTTACAACATTTATGTATCTGTATATATGCATTATAATCGTCTTCCATTTTAACTATTACACCCGAATTTCCTCATTTCTAGTGTTATATCTTAGTATTTTTTTTCAGCAAAAACACGAAAAACTTAAAATATTGAGCTGTCCGAATTTATGATTTGAGTTATTTTTAATAATGTATTTTTCTCCTATCATCATAATTAGTTGAAAACCAAATTTAAAAAAAAGACAATGGGAAGATAATACTACACATGAAACAATGTCAGAAGGAAATCTAAATAACTAAGGTAGAACTAAAAGTTTGAGGAAAAGCCCTCTGAATCTTGTGTGTTGTATAGAATGCCAGGCAGCTTGTCGTAAGATAATCACATTTTATTTTCATTCTGCACAAGAACATCTCCTGTGCTCCTTTAAGCTCCAAGAGAAAGCTCCTGTACCACAGCTGCTTCCCTCTGCTTCACAGAGCATAGGAGAGAGAAGTCTTTCAAGTAGAAGAGAAGGACTACGTTTTTGCAGCAGCTGCCTAGAAAGGTCACCCATCAGTACTGGGTATACCAGCTGACCAGTGATGCTGGTGTTTGGTGCTCACAGATGAGACAGACTATGTGTAGCTGCCCTTGATAGGAAGGACAGCAGCACCTCAAGCCACTGCTATCAGGCATTAGATAAGATTACTCATTTTGTCTGAATGAGCTCACCTTTTATCTTGCTAAATTCATAATTAATTCAAGAATCAGTACTGCCATAGAATGAAAGGAATTTTCTTCAGAAAATATATGCAATATGAGGTTATCAGAGCTCGAGTTGAATTCTGTCTTTCCAAATTACTGTTTGTGTCAATTTTTGAGTGGCTAATGTTTGGCTAGTATATATACAATATGGGACTATTCATACATGTGAGGCAGAATTATGTTGAGTATGACATGAGATTATATACATATTTATACATGTATGTACACACAAATCATTCACACAAGAATACAAACAATTGCAATTTAAACTTAGGCTGAATTCTTGTACATAAGCAAAAATCTCACTGAGAGAGAAATCAGGGAAACAATACCTTTTACAATAGTATCCAAAAAAAAGAAAAACTTAGGAAACCAATCTAATTAAAGATGTAAAAGACCTCTATACTGAAAACTATAGTACTCTGAAAAAGGAGATTGAAGAGGATATTAAAAAATGGAGCTGGGTGTGGTGGCACACACCTTTAATCCCAGTACTCAGGAGGCTGAGGTAGGTGGAACATTGTGAGTTTGAGGCCAACTTGGGCTACCATGTGAGCAAGACTGGCCTGAACTACATAGTGCAACCCCGCCTTTAAAAATAATAGGGCCAGGAGTTTGACTCAGTGGCTTAAGTGCCTGTTTGGCAGGTGCAAGGTTGTGAGTTTGATCCCCGGTACCAACAAAAACAAAAAAAATGAAATAAAATGGAGTGATAGCCCATGCTCTTGGGTAGGAAAAATCAACATAGTGCAAATGACCATAATTCCAAAACAGTTATACAGATTCAATGTAATCCCAATCAAAATTCCAATAGCATACCTCACAGAATTACAGAAAACAAGCCCAAAATTCATCTGGAACCAGAAGAGACCTAAAATAGCAAAGGTGATCCTGGGTAACAAAGAGAAGACAGGGGTCGTCACAATTCCTGACCTGACATTATACTATAAAGCTACTGTGATAAAAACAGTGTGGTACTGGCCAAAAAAGAGACCTAAGGATCAATGGAATAGATTAGAAGATGCAGAAACAACTGCAGCCACATTAAGCTACCTTATATTTGACAAAGGTGTCAAACACATTTATTGGAAGAAAGATAGCCTCTTTAATAAATGGTGTTGGAAAAACTGGATTTCCACATGCCAAAGATTAAAATTGGACCCATATCTTTCACCATGTACTAAGTTAAAATCTGAATGGATTGAAGATCTCAACATTAAAACAGAAACATTAAGTCTGCTGTAAGACTGAGTAGGTAAAACTCTTGAAGACATTGGTGCAGGCAAAGACTTTACGAATACAAGTCAGATTGCACAGGAACTATAGCAAAGAATCATCACATGGGATCTCATCCTACTTAAAAGCTTTTGCACAGCAAGAGAAACCACCAACAGACTGAAGAGACAACCATAATGTGGGAGAAAATGTTTGCCAACTGTCTCTCAGATAAAGGGTTACTATCAAGAATGTATAAAGAACTTAAAAAAAAAATGAGCCCTACAAGATTTAAAGACCCAATCCAAAAATGGGCATCTGAGATGAACACACATTTCTCAGATAAAGAAGTACAAACAGCGAATAAATACATGAAAAAATGTTCAACAGCACCAGTCATTTGAGAGATGCAAATGAAAGTAAGGCTGGGATTCCACCACACCAAAGAAAGAATGGCTAGTATTAAAAAGTCAACCAATAACAAATGCTGGAGGGGCTGTGGAGAAAAAGGAACCCTCTCCACTGTTGGTAAGAATGCAGGTTGGTGCAACCACTGTGCAAGTCAGTGTGGAGATTCCTCTAAAAGCTAGGATTGGAGATTCCATTTGACCCAGCTCTTCCTCTTTTGGGTATTTTCCCAAAAGAACTAAAAATATCATACCACAGCGATATATGTGCACCTATGTTTAGAGCTGCACAGTTCATAATAGTCAGATCATGGAAACACCTAAATGTCCCTCGACTGAGGAATGGACTAAAAAGATGTGGTATTTTTATATAATGGATTACTACTCTGCTATAAAGAATTATACACTAGATACTTTTGTACTTAAATTGATGTGCCTTGAAAATATACTTATCAATGAATTAAATAAGTCACACATGCGTTACCATCATATTGTTGCACTTGTGTGACAAACTGAAAGAAAATTTATGAGTGTGTATAAAAATTAATTAAGATAGTTAAAGAAAAAGAATTTTGAGAAAAGAGTAGTTTTCACAGGGCCTTTGTCAGATTTCATTTTTACTGTGAATTGTTCTTTAGAAAATAGTGTAGCATTCATAACATTTGTGTTTCTTGCCGATGTTTTTCTAATGGCCTATACATTCTTTTTTGTTATAAAAGAAAAAAAAATAAATTTAGGTTGGAATCACAATCTTGTTATAGATTGTGTATACTTTGCCTAAATGATAAATGCAGTACTTATAAAGAAATGAGTATCTTATAAATAGTGAGGATAAAATAGTTTAAGGAAATAAAACTACTTCCTTCATTTTTTCAAGGGAATGAATATATGGTATTTAACCACCTTCATTTATACACTCAAATTTCAAAGATTTCTTCATTGTGTATAATTAAATATAGTTCTGCTTTTATCCTAAATGCTTTGAATAAAACATAACGCTGATTTTTTGTAAGGACCTCCAGGCCTAGTTCATGTTAACTTCTGAGAAACTGCCTGAAGTGGAAACGGAGATTGGATCTGTACTACACTGCCAAATCATATGTTACTGTTATGATTTCTGCTGACAGTGTCTTTAGGAGCATTTAGGAATGAGGGATGAGAGTTTCTGCTTCTGTCTAAACATTTCGCAAGGATTCTTTAGCAGACCAACCCTAAACTTCTCTTTAGGATTCTGTTTTATCCCTGTTGCTACTTTCTAGCTCTTTGCCTAGCCAGGATGCTAAAGTATCTAAAAATGCTTCTAACCTTGTATATCTAGCCCAAAGTGTGCCCTAATAATGAACCATCAATGGAATGAAAGTATAAGGTTATTTTCTTCTTCAAAAACATTTCTCTATGTCCTTAAGTTATTTTGTTCTATTAGTTCATTAAAATCTTCCTAATGAATTTTAATTTAGTCCTTTCCAGACAAGTAGAAGAATGCAGCCTTGGCATGTCCTATTTTTCCTAAAGTTTAACACCAAGAAACTGTTACCAGATTGAAAAGTAACGAGAAACCATAAAAATACTGCTAGGAAGATAAAATATATAAGTTATTAACCTAGATGTCAATGTCACTTAACATATAATCATGGAGCAATTATGTAACTAGAAACCTTAAAATGGTTGCTGGATGAGAGATGTTTAAAGGGTACTGTGAAATACCTGTAAAGTATACTGAAGAAAACTGATAAGCACAAATTCTCAAATACATTTCAATTCCACATGGACAGATAACTCAGTTACTTTTATCCTACTTAATGATCTAATTTTTAGCAGGACTTTCTAGATAAACATGTCATTTTGCAGTAAGAATTAATTCTTCCCTTCACTATACCTACTGATAAATATCAAACTGAAGAAACCAAGCTTGGGGAAGAAATGAACTTTACATTTGGTAATTTAGAAGAAGCACAATAAAATGTATCATCATGAAACAAGAAGACTGAAGTTCCTCAGAGGACTGTAATTACCATAAGGTCTATAATTAAACAGCAATGTAGCATGATCGCAGGGAAGGATGAAACTGAAGAGAAATAAACATGCTGTTCAACTGTATACTAATAAGTATCTTTGGAAAAAGATAAATCTAAATTTGTAAAATTGTAAATTATTGCCAGGGGTGGAAGCATATGACAGCTAAATTTGACAGCTTAAAATATGTGAAAAGTGGGATGCTGATTACCAATGGGGATCAAATGATATTGGCAATGAATTAATGCACAGTATGAAGAACATTAGAAAGTTATTTTCTCGAAATGGAAATCTGAAAATCATAAACTAAAGTCTTCCTTGAGCCATATGTTCGAGCTTCCCCAGGTGGGAGGTCTGCAACCAGAGTGGCAGCACTGTTGAGTCAGAGTCCCTGGAAAGAGTCATCGTAGTAGAAATTTTTAAAAGAGATTAGGTGAGGAGGAAGAAGGTTGTTACAGAGATGAGAAGAGGCAAACAGATGAGAAGAAGTGCTTATACTTCTCATTCAGAATGTTCAGTAGTGAAGAGAAGAATTGACACTTCAGTTTAAAGTCAATAAAAGATTAAAAGTGCATCTATTGAGCTGCATTGTGTTAGAGGTTTATGATCAGAAACAGAGAATTCCCCGTCTTCCTTCTTTCCTATTATCTCTTTCCTGTGCTACTCACCTTTCTATTCTCAATTTCCAAGACACTAATTTTTAAAAACTATGCTCCACATAGGAGTGAGATGAGGAAGGACTTGTGTTTCTGTGCCTGGATTTTTTTCCCTTGGAAAATGATTTCCACTTTCAGCCATGTTCGTTGTTGCATATGAAAGGATTTCCTTCTTTTGTAACTGGATAGCGTTGTGCCTGTGCACCAAATTATTTTACCTGTTCATCATTTGATACACACTTATTGCTTCCACTTCTTGGTATGTTGAACAGTGCTCAAATAAACACAATAGTGAAAAGGTCTCTTTCACATGCTGATTTCATTTCTTTTGCATATATTTTCAATTTTGATAGTGGTATTTTTACATTTTGTGACATTTTCATTTTTCATTTTTTATAGAATTTCCATAAGGTTTTCCATAATGGGAATACTACTTTACATTCCTACCGATGGGGTGCAAGGATTCTTTTTTCTGAATATCCACACTTACTTGGTTGGTCTTTTGATAGCCATTATTATTAAAGTGAGATGAATTTCTGATGATTAGCTAGAACATCTTTTAGTGAGCATGCAGATTTGTATATATTTTTAAAGAAATATTTATTTAAGACTATTGTCCATTATTTAACTGAGTTATTTGAGATTTTGTAGGTTTTGTTCATTTTGTTTTGCTCTTGAGTTTTTGTAGTTTCTTATCTAGATGTGAACCCCTTGACTGACATAGTTTCCAGATAGTCCTCCTATTATCTGCAGATTCTCACTGTACTTTGTTGGTTGTTTCCTTTGAACAAAGAAATTTGTTTAGTTTGATGAAATCCTATTTATTTAGTTTCTGTTATGTGCACTTTTTAAATAATCCTTTCTTGTACCAATATCCTTAATTACTTCCTGTATATTTTCCTGTATGTTTTCCTAGAATCAGGATTTGTATTCAAATCTTTAATCCATGTATTTTGAGGTTTTTTAGTTGTTGTTGTTTTGCTACTTTTTCTGTTTGTGTTTTAGTATGTGGTGAGATATAGAAGTTTCATTCTTTTGCATAAAAATAACCACTATTGTCAGCACTACTGCATTTACTCAAAAGACTGACCTTTGTCTAAAATGTGTTTTTAACTAAGAGAGAAATATTCCACAGTGTTATTCCTCATCATTAGCTTTGCTGATTTCTTTTGGATGTTTTCATAAAACCTTAAAATGTTCTGCTTTTTACTTAACAAACATTTCAAAAAATTGAAGTCTCCAAATTATTTAACTAAGAAATGAATGAAATATAGCCTCTACCTTTAAGAGGAAGAGAGTCTATATGGTTTGGAGGTATCAGGAAAGGAAATTGCAATGCCATGTATGAAGTCCAGTCACGGACACATGGATGTGACAATGACCGAGCACTTGGGAAGATTGTCTGTCTGACTCATTCAATACAGTGAGTAAGTTTTCTGAAAGATACAATTCTCATTCTAAATTCTTAAATTCACATTTATATTAAACGGATGGAAGTCAAAAGAATTGCTTGTATTTAGAAAATAGTATTGTGAAAAACATTTTGATATGAAAGGATACTGAATATTTTAGGAATCTGTAAAGAATAGCATAGAAAGGTAAAAGGATAGATACAAGTTCATTGAAAGGGAAGCAGGCTCGAGAGAAAGTGAATTCTAGATTATAGTTAATATTATATCACAGGCAAAGAGCATTGGATGCTTTATCAAATATACAAATTATATGCCTATAATAAGCATTATAAAAGTCATATATTTTAACATTTATTTAATTTAATTCTCACATGTTCATACATGTGTATAACATTCAGTTTAGTACTTTCTTCTTGTAAGAAATTTTCCAGCAGGTAGGTATCTCTCATTTTTTCCTTTGAAAACAAAAATGGCATGGCACGATGCACCTGAATATGGAATTTTTTCAATTTTACTTTACCCATAGACAATCCATTACATAATGTAAAGCTGATAGCATATTAAACACTTACATGAGTTGCCAAACGTAAAAGTGGAAATCAGTTTGCCAATAGAGGAACATGGTGGTTACCCAGTCAACCATAAAATATGATAAATCGAAAAGTCAAGCAAATAAATACAAAACATCAGTTCCTTAAAGAAAATAACTGAGCAAATTTAAAATTCATGAGTTTCCATGGACATTACGTTGCTTGGAAATATTTATGTGAATATTACGGTGTTCAAGTTTCATGATAAGTGGTTTCTGAAAAGCTGAGTTGCACCTCTAACCAGTTTTTGACGTGGGACTACATTAATCTCAAATGCAGGAGTATATTAATCCTCCTTACTGGGTTCTCAGCAAATATAAGACCTGTGTCATTCTCCAACTCAACATCTAAACAGAACAGCATGAATTCGAAAACATATTGACATAAATGAAGACAGCAAGAGAAAAATGACTCTCAGTAAAACACAAAGATTTATCGTAGCAGAAAGATGTTAAAGCACCCAGATAAATGAGGTGATCGTTGCGTATTTGTATAAATAAAACATTGTTCTACAGATTCATCTTGTAGAGCTGATAAGGAGTTAGGATTAGTATCTCATGTCAAGTCCAACTATATAAAGAGCTGTTTATCTTTACAACAAATTTCATGTACTCTTGTCTCACAAAGCTGGATACATTTAATTGAACCATAAAAAACTTAGAGGTATGTAGTATCTCTTTGTATACATAGTACAGTTATGTGTATATTAAGTAACCTTGGAATATGAGAAACACATAGGGAACGAATTTGAAAAAACCACCAATTAATTAAGCTATTGCCCAGGCACAATATTAATGAATTTAAGAGCATTTGGGGACTATTTGTATGAGACATTATTGAAGATTATTTATCAACATAACTCATGAACTAGAATTTACTTTTAAAAGTTTGCTTTATTTTCAAAGTCTGACCTTTTCAGATCTAAAAGAAGGTATCATAGAAGTCTTGGCCCACTGTTATTGCTGTATTATACTAAAAATTTGTATAGTAATGTTAAGTTGCAGGTTAATATTCCATGATGTGAAATGGTTTTTGAAATTATTTCTCAAATATTTATTGTACATTTTATGTACAATATGCTTGTGAAAGGATATACAGTTTTAGGAAAAATAGAGTCACCACTCTTACAATGTATCTAATGCAGCAAAAGATGTTTTATTATAAATAAATTAAATTCTGATATACCAATTGACAAAAGTTCTATGGAACATATAATATTCTTATTGTGCTAAGAAAGTGTTATGGTTTATACATTGTGTCAACTTGAGAAGTCTAGAAGCTTAATTAAGTAACTCAGCAGCTCTACATCCTAGGGTGTAGAGCACAAGCAGTTACCTGTTCATTGTGTCAATTTGAATAGGTCAGAAGTTTAACTGAGAGACTCAGCAGGGAGCCAGGGTTCTTACTTTGTAAATATCCTATCCTGTGCAAAAGAAGGCAAGGAGATTTGTGAATGCTACACTCACCCTGAGGGGCGGTGTCCTGTGTACAATATAAGGGAGAAAAAGAGGCTTGCTCTTGCCCACCCCTTTTACTCTGGCTGCTTTTGCTTGGCTGCTGCCTTGAGGTGTTGCCCCTGTGCCATGCCACCCTGCCTTGGAGCCAATTGATTAAGGACTGAACGTCCAAAAACTGTAAGCTAAATAAACCTTTCCTCCCTAATTTTGGGTGTCAGGTGTTTTGTCCCAGCAATGAGTGAAAAGCAACTAAGACAGAGAGTGAGACCACTCTTGTTTGAAATATTTCATTGAAGATGGTGCATGCTATCAAAGTATTTGACAATAGTGTTAAGAAAATAACCTTCAAAATTAGAACATTTATATGTTGACAATTTTATTGAAGTTATTATTAGCAGAACCAGTAAAACAGTAATGTTGACTCCAAAAATATTTTAAGAATCTGGCTTTTTATAGGTATTTTAAAACATAGCATATTAAAACAAAACTCCTATGCCAAATAATGTTAGTTAGTATTCATATAGAATAAGAACAACTTTTGTCATTGTCTTCAGAACAGAGTTCTGTAAGTTGACATTCAACATAACAGTGTGTGGACTAAATCAAACATAGAAAAAATGAAGTCAAATTGTAGAAAATTTATATTTAGGTGACCTTCTTAAACAACACTGCCCAAATGCCACACTGGAAGAAGATGCGGTATTTACTTTGATTTCCAAATTTCTAATAATTTTTAATAATGAGAATATGCAAATGTATGCTAGAATAATTGCTGGGTATCAGTCATTATTTCCCTTCACAAGCATAATCTCTTACTCTTATATTAAACATTATTTGATATGAATAGCACAGAAAGTTTTCTCTTAATTTATAGGAAACAACTATACTGGATGGATAGATTATTACATATGACATTATTTAAAGCCTACGTTTTAATATGGATTCAGTGCCTGAATGGAATTTTGGTTTATTTTCACTAGGAAAAAGATGATTTTCCTAAATGTTGTAGAAATTAAACTATTGAATACTTGGTGAGCAAGCAAAAGGATTGTATCAGAAATAATAATACTAATCTGTACATTTATTGGTCTTCCAATTTCCATTCTCATTATAGTTAGATGAAGATAAGTGATAAGTACCAGAAGCAAAACTCTTTGGAACTCACATATCATTGCCATACTAGGAAAGTAAATTTAGGACTTTGTTTTTACCATAACATAAACTAAAATGCATGAGTCAAAATTTTATGATGAAAGAATACATAGTTAACCATTCACTGACCATCACATTCTTAAAAAGGAAATGTAAATATCTTCAAAATTTGTTCTTTGAGATAAAAATACAACCTGATTTTAGACAGAGAGGATTTCTCAGCAGTGACACAATACAAACTATACATAGTTACAGATCAGACTTTGTTAGCCTAGTACAAAACACATTCCTTTTAAACCTTAAATTATTTCAACATAAATGTTAGCTGGCTCCCCAGTTTTATTCTCATCTTTTAATGTTCAAATGTAAAACTCAGTGCAAGAAATCTTGATGATGTAGTACAAAATCTTTGCTGCTGCTTTGAAGTGATTTTTTCAATGTTAAAAACGTATCTTTAAGCTAGGTTAAATGTAAACAAGTGAAATGCTATGTCTTGATGTATTCATTAGGAATAAATTGTGAAATATTTCAAATTGAATAAGATTATATTATTCATATCAGTTTTGAATTGAAAATAAGCAGTAACAAGAAAAGGAAACTAAGATTTCCTTTCCCATTTTTGATTTGGTTTCCCTGACATGAATGTGGCTCTGATGATGTGGAGAAAGAAGGTGTATCTACCTTCTGTGAAGACTATACATGTTCGTGTCTATTTTCATCGACTATACTTTACATTTACCAGCAAACATGTTATATTTAAAGGATAAATAGTAACTCTCATGGCTTGTGAAACACAGAACAAGAAACAGGACTTTAAGTGACCAGGTGGTTCTTTGAATATACTTGGAGATGCTAAAAAGTATCACCATTATTCACTAAATTACTGTGTCAGGATTTTTTTTTACCTGACAGTAGTTGAAAATTCAAAGTAAGAGTGGCTTAACTAGGTAGAATTTCTTTCACTTTCATATAGGCAAAACATGCTAGGAGGTATGTTGCCCAGATTTCATGCTTTGGGTGATGCTATCAGAGAATGCTTCTTTATGTCTTGGCCACCATTGTCAAGTTAGAGCTTCAGATGCATGAGCTTCAAATGCAATTAATGATCAAGCTCTATCTATCATAACCTTAAACGAGGTCACAGAAAGATGATGAAAAAAACTGAAAAAAATTAAAATCAGCAGAAAGAGCACACTGCTTATTTTTATATCTGATTTGTTAATTTTCACTTATAAGCCCACATCTAGTAATTAGGAAGGCTAAGAAATTCAATTTCATTTTTATGTCCAGTGCACAGCTGAAATCTAAAGAGCTGAATTTCTAAGGAAAAAAAAGCTGATGGATTTTGAGAAGCTAGCAATCATTTCCAGCATGACACCATACTGATTTTTGGGACTGAATTCTTACATATACTTTAACATGCAAATTGGAAGATAAACTTGACTGAAAGAATACAAAGCTGTCCTAGTTTTGTTGATGATATATGTGTAGCATAGTGCCTATTAGAATTCAGGTGCATAATAGAAATTACTATTTAACCATTTTATTAAAAATAATTGACATACAAAAAACTATAAGTATTTGAGGTATTCAACTTGGTGAATGTACGAAGTTATCACAATTTATGCCTTAATCCTTCACTCCACAAAGTATTATACCATTCTCTTTATTTTTTAGTTTTCATTATTATTTTGTGATATTAATTTCTAACATAAGATAAAAAACTATGAGCACTTGATCTGATAGCTTGATGTGTTTTAATTTCTACTATGCCAATAACTCACAGTACTAGCACTAGGATGCAAGACAATAGCAGTCCTCCATCTTCACCATTTAAATATAATATTATTGCAATACTTTAAAATTTAGTGTATTAAAGACCTGATGTATTTTTGATCATGCTTCACTTTGCTTCTTTTATACTGAATATTTTAATCTACTTTGTTTACTTTTTATATTTCTTCTCATACATATCTTATTCAGTTAACGAAGAGTCAGAGAGAATCTTAACTAAATTTAGGCTTGTTGAAAATCTCACTGCTATAACTTTAACAAAAATGGCCTCTTGTGAAAAATAATATTTTAAAGGGTAGCATTGTGGATTGGTGGCTACCAAATTGCAATGAAGGAAGTTAGTCTCCTTCACATCTTTGGACTTTGAGAGTCTAGGCAGTCAAAAAGTACTAGTATACATAAAGATAAATTTAAAAATTGGGACAGGATTTTCCTGGACTCTTAAACTGCTAAGGCTTGAATAACATTACTTTCTGTAAAAGGGAGATGTCTAGGACAAACACATAGAAAGCAGAGAGGAACTCTAGGAATTTGTCTATGTGGAACTGAATGTGTGATATTTTCCTCAGACTGCATCAGTCACCCTGGTCTTCTCAATACTTTCACCATTGTCCATTGCCGCCAAGCACACTGGGTAGCACAGAGTTCCTCAACGTTCTTGAAACCCAAAAAAATCAAAACCAAGGAAATCCCTACCTAATTGTAATTGATTATGGTCCTAAATGACATCTCAAGAGGTATCAGTGTTAATAACGTGATCTCTCTATGGCATGAATTTTTCACTTTATATTTTATATTCTTCTATATGATAAGCGCTCTATGTTAACCGGGTTTCCATGATTGTTGTAAAATATCCAAAGAAAATACTTAAATGAATACAATAAAATACTTATTTTGGCTCATAGTTACAGAGAATAGAAACTGAGCTCACTTGCTTCTGTTGGTTGGGGCCTATGTTGAGTGAGGCACATCATAAACTGGGAGTGCACGGTGGAAGAAAAATACTTAGCTCATGGTGGACAGGAAACAAAGACAGAGAGAGGAAGGATGCACTACTACCATCAAGGGCATACCTCCAGTGAACTAACTGCTGTCCACTGGGCCCATGTCCTAGAGATGCTACCACCTCCCAATATTGCCCCAGGCTGGCAAATAAGCCTTCGGAGAGAGGCCTTTGGCAAATAATTAAGATTTAAACCTTTCATAAGCTCACTGTATATATATTGCTGCTTTATGTATATTAGACCTTCTGTCTGTGTATATTAGACTATCTAGACATTGCTAGGGAGTTGATGAATCTATTTTGGTCTTGGAAGACAAAGTCTCCCTCTGGCAAAAATAGAACTGACATGTTAAGAACAGATTTCTATGTTTGGAAAAAAGTAATTTTTAGACTAACAGAATGACACATTTAAAGTTTCATTTATTGTTTACCTATATATTATCCATCTATCTATCTATCATCTATCTCAGGATCATATAGTGTTTTAATATAAATCTTATTATCATATCTCATGCTACTCACCATCAATGAAATACAGCAGGCTTGGAGTCTGGCTATGGCTCCAGGAATCCTTAGAGAATAAATCACCGAGGCATAGCACCAATCTGTTATTGATAGGACAGCCTTGGAGCACAGCACCTTCTCTTGTTCCAAGAAGTGCTTAAGGTCCTTATAACTCTGTGTATTTAACAAATCTGTGTAACCTGTGTTTGAAGAACTAAAATTCTTAGAAAAATGAAAGAATAAGAGCCCCAGCTCCATAATCACAGACTTTTTTCTAAAAGAATAAAAGGAAGTCTAACAAAAAAAAATTTAAAAAAAACCTCTTTAATACACAGAAATATTCTTTCCTGTTCTCTCCCAGCCACTGTCCATGCTTTGCCAGCTACCCGAAGGAAGGCAGATATAGTCTGTAAGTAGCAAAGGAGAGTAATTCTCCATGTGACACGGATCAACCAGGGAGAAAATTCCTACGTGGTAAGTTAGTACAGTCATAACTGCCAGATCACATCAGCTTTGAATCTGAAGTAACTTTAAAACTACCAAATGTAAATAAACCTACTATTTTGCATAAAAATAGAAATAATTTGACACTTTTGTAAATAATAAAGATATACCTACTTAAAAAGTCTTGCAATGCAAAAGCATAAAAGCCTTAAAATCAACTGTTTGTCAAGAGCTAATTGCTAATAATCCTTTGAAGCACACTCTTAAGTTTTCACTTTATACATGTGCATCTATCATGTATGCATAATTCATGTTATGTTTCAATCTGTACTTTTTGATTATGATTATGATGTGAATATTTTCCATGTCAACAAAACTATTTTCAGGAAGTTGACAAGAATTCATTTCATGAATGGATGTAGCAAGCAGTGCTTTATGTGACCAGACCTTTACTGATGACAATTTGTGAGGGAAAATTGGTATTTAATTCTCTGATATAGATAGATGAGTAAAGGGAGCACAAGTTGCATGAACTAATGATTAAGGTGACCCATTCCGTGTCTGAATGCCCTTCACTAGAGGAAAGGATATATGTCCTTTAGAGTAGAGGACACATACACAGCATAGCACAAATCCAGTTATTCCTGCTCCTTCCTGGGGCTTTGGGCAACACAGATTTCCAGCAGAATTCTTGTCTATAACTGCACCATAACAAATATTCCCATTATTCCCACCTCTTATAGACAGTGTTCATGTGGATACCACTTATTTAAAAAAGGCAAATGTCAGCATTTACCATCTCTCTTCCAACTTGCTTCCTAAAATCATTACTTTTACAAACTAATGAGATGGCTTTGTAGGCTTTGTGTTTCATAAAAGCTAAAAGGCACAAGAACTTAAAGATTACCTCTCTCAACAAATATTCTTACAAATTTTAGTTTGGATTTTGATTCTTTCCCTATCCTATTTTGTTCAGATATTTCCGTTTTTATGAAGTTGTGTATTTTACTTCTAAATGAGCTTTAAAACATTATGGAATGATTTAAGATTTACTGGAAAATTGCCTAGATGGTATAGAGATGTCTTCATCCATTTTAAAAACCAAGTCATCCTTTTCTACTGTCATTCTTTTGTATCTCTAAGAGAAATTTGTCAAAGGTATGAAACTGACTTTGGTCCATTACTGTTAACTATACTGTTTGGATTTCAAAAATTTTCTGTTAATGTCTTTTTTCTGTTCTAATTTCCTAAAAGGTATTTTTCCAATGCATCTGTAAGACTTACTGGTAATTCCCTGCAAGTATAGTTGTGTGCCCAAATAGGCGTATCACTTACAGTCACACACACACACACACAGACACACACACAATCTTCATTTATTGGGTCATAGAGACTTTCTTTGGTTCACTTTATGTATCATTACTGCTCATATAGCAAGTACTTTGAAATAATATTCCTGTCTTTTACTGTATCTCAGCCTTCTAAACTTTATTAAACTAAAAAGCTACATTAGTTATGCTAGTGAGTTATTCTAATTTTTAGTGAGATACTAGGTCATAAAATGAGTTGGTAAAGAGTGAATCTGTTGCTAAGTGTAAGATTGTGTGTGAACATATAAAACACAGATGATTTCAAAAGCAGAAAATTGTATAAAAACGAGGGAGAAATGACCATTTGCAATTTTATACATCTCCCAAAGAAATTAGTATGAAATTTATGAAAACACTGCACAACACTGCATGAAAAAACAGCCATATTTTCCTATTTTAAATGAGTCCAACTCTAATAGTGTATTTTTTTCAGCAAGGTAGTGCAATTGCAGACATAGATGCAGACAAGACATAGATGCTGTAACAGTGACAACCTTCAGTTCACTGAGGATACTGAAAAATAAACAGAATCTCGTGTTTGGGAAGAGCATTCTGTTGTCAATTTTTATTGATCATACTTAGCTAAACTTTGGTCAAGCTCACAGGGTTCATTTTGAAGGTGACTAGTGGAGATGGTACTATTTACTCCCAGCCAGGACAAAGCACAAGGTGTTTTACTTAGACTTCTTGTTGTAGAATCTTACTTCAGTTCAGCCTACTGGGCCAGAACCTTCCTCAGTCTCAGTCACCTGCTCCCATCACACAAACAAAATTAGCAAAGCTTTGTGCCTCTGGGATCTGTAAGTCTGCATAACTGCTGCAAATGCTCACATCACAAACTGACTTCCATTGTGCACTACTCTCAGGGAACTCTCCCTGAATGTTTGTGCATTTCTGGCTTCCCCGTTTGTGACAGTGCTTTCCTCTTCACTTGAATGGCCTTTCCTTTTGTGACTAGAAGAAGATCAAATGGTTGTGTGATTGCTGTGGGGCAATGATTGTTTTCAGTCTTTCAAACAAAATCTACTAATGCTATCTGCAGGTGAAAGAAAAGTTTAGAATTTATAGAATCACACTCAATTTTGGGCAGAGGAGCAGGAAAAATACTTCACATTTGAAAGAGATTTTTTAGCATCAGAAATACACACACACACACACACACACACACACGCACGCACACCCCAATAGCCAATTAGTTCATTGTCCAGTCAGATGAGGCTAGGACTGAGAATCACCCAGGGACAAAAATGTTGAGAGCTCTACATCAAGAGAAGAATATTCTGAAGAGATAGGAGATGATGCTAAGTCTGTAAAAACCATGAGCCAGTTCAGAATCAAAATTCAAGCAAACTAGTGAGTCACGGTTCTTAACTGTTTTATAAAACTAAAATACGTGGAAGTGAATTTTTGTAGTGAGACAAAGAAAGTACTCTTAAAAAAACTTTCAAACAATAGAGGGAGATCATCAAAACATTTCTCTTTCAAAGTTTCTGTCTTCTAAACAAAACTCAGTAATAAAAAAAGAATCTTTTATCTTGAAGAAGACCCATAGAAGGCATCCTGCCATAAGTTTAACAGAGCTTGTTCTCACTAGAACGTCACCTCAGACAGTACCTGAATTTGCCATATATACACTGGCAAAAAATAAATACATAAATAAATAAATAAATAAATAAATAAATATAAAGGAACAGATTTATAACATGGAGTATTTCTTATTAATTTGAAAAGAGTAAGTATTCTTTAATTTATTTTCATTTTCAGCACCATTTCAGAGAAATGGTCAGTGTTAAATTAGCTGGCCAACCATAAAAGCATATAAAATATAAATTATGCAATAAATATTTGGTAGTTCAATATTTATAGATAAACTAGAATTGGCACACAATATCCTACAAACTGGGGATATAGAAATATATAAGCATGCAAAACCTTTGAATTAGGTAACATATACTCCATTGAATGTAAATGTTAAGCAATTATTTCATGATAGTCAACATTATCAATGACAAGAAGCAAGTATGTTGGAAAGAGAATAATCATTTCCAATTAGGTAATTACTCTACTATTGAGGAGATAGAGAAATTAAACAAAGTAATGTCAAAGTACAACTTGAAATTCATGCACTGATAAAATTTAATGAGTTGTATTAATCTGCAAAGTAATTAATTTTAAAAATAATGTATAGTAAATTTTGTAGTGTGTCCAGATAATAAATTTCTTAGGGATTATTATGTGGTAGCAAACTAGGCATACTAAACCCTATTTGATTATAAGATTCTAAATCCAGGGCAGACTAAATTATTACGTACAATGGAATAACATCTGAATATATCTTGGTCATATTGAAATGAAAAGTCTCTTCTATACTAAGTAAAAACTTGTTAATAAATATTAACTCATAAAAATAAATTATTTTGAATTTATAATTTAAATTACAGGTACCTCAAATCCTTTGCATTTAAAGCAGGTTATGCATACATATATACATAAACTTTCTTCAAATGTTTTATTACTTGAGCTGTCAATTCTGAATAAATTATGCTAAATGTGATCTATATGGGAAGAGTAGGAATGTGTTAGTGTCCGCAAATGACATTTACATATTTATAGATCAATTTAATTCTTTGTTTAATGGTTATGTTTTCAGTTCCTATTGTCTTAATCATACATTTCTTACAAATATTCAGCAATTTTCTGATTTCAGAAATTTGTTTGATTCTATTGAAAACATCTGCTACCATAGTTCTTTCCCAGAGTCATGATTAATAAGGCCAGGGGAATGTCCCTCCAATACCTCTTTCAGACCCTATTCTTTGATATAATTTATTCAACAGATACTTAATGACTATCTGATATGAATCAACTTCTGTTTTCTCTATGATAGGAATATAAATGACATCAGTACTCCCGAATCCTTGAGAAATTTACAGTAACAGAAGGTACAGGAAATTCAACACATATTAATGTTAAAATTAGAGTTTGAAAGATATCTTATGAAATTTCAGAGGTGGTAAAGGTTAATATCATTGAAAGGAACAAGAAATGTGAATACTTGACTTTTACCTCACTGAGGTTCACTCTGAAATTACAGGAAAAATGGATTGAAGGAGTAAACCTTAATAATGCTATGAGGAAAAAAAGCATAAAATATAGAAAAGTTTTCTATGGTTGAAGATGTAACAGAGTTGGAGGGAAGAAGCTGAATAGTTGGGATAGAAGATTTTCAAGGGCTATTCAAAAAAAAAACTGAGAATTTTAAACACAAATTTGTAAAACAAGGGAAAATAAGTCCCTTATCTGTAGAAAAAAAAATACATGCTATAGCATTGCAGATGAAAATGTGGTCCTCACCAGATGTGGCCTGTGGTTTTGGACTTTGCAGCTTCCAAAAAACAAATTAATTTATTTGTAAATTTTCAGTTCTCAGGAATATAATAAATAATGAAATCAAAAATCAAAAGTGGAAAAAGTAATGCTAAAACAGGTATCTTTATGAGGTGATTTCATTTCCTTTTTACATATACCTAAAAGAAGAACTACTGGTTCATGTTTTGTGTTCTGTGTTTCATTTTTTTTAGAGAGATGCACTGTTTGGATTAGCCATAATGGTTACGCCAATGTACATTTCCTCAACCATCTACAAGAGTTCCTTTTACTTAAAACTTTTACCATCATCATTTATTATTGAAATATTTATAATAGCTGTCCTTAAGGTGTAAGGAGGTATCTCATAATAGTTTTGATTTGCTTTTCCCTGATGATTAAGTACCTTTTCACTTACTTCATGTACCAGTTGGAAATTTTTAAATATTCTTTGGAGAAAGATCTATTCAGATATTTTTACTTTTCTGGGGGCTTGGGTAGAGTCTTGCTATGGAGTGCAAACTGGCCTTGAACTCACTTATGTAGCCCAGACTGGCCTCGAGCACATGGTGATCCTCCTGGCTCAGTTTCATGAGTGCTCAGATTACAGATGTGAGTCACCATATCCAGCTGATTCTGATCAATTTAAAGGAGTCATTTTCTTCTCCACTATTGAGTCCTTCCTAAATTTTGAGTATTAGCCCTTATCAGATATATAGTTTTTAAATACATTTTCTCCATCTTTAGGTTAGTCTCTAGATGCCTTTGTGAATTTCTCACATTTTCTCTATTTTCTTTTTTTTTTTATTTTAAAGAGAATAAAGCAAAACAAGACAGTGAGAACAATACTGGATTTCAAAAACAAGATAGAAGAAAATCCCCCATAATGACCATATTGCACATTGTTATCCTCTAAATAGATGCTCAGACTACTGGCTTCAAGCCGGCAAAATCAGTCAAACAATACAAGCATTAAGTTGTTTTTTTACTTCAATAGCTATCATCTCAGTCTGTCTTCCTCAAAATCAGCTGGATGCTCATGGAGTAAGGGTCTTCTTGTCTCCCAGTCTATGTGCCAGCTGGCTCACGGAAGAGGGTTGGCTTCTTGGCTCTGCTCCTGGTCCTCCTGACTGCTTCTGGCTCTCTCTATTTTCTTGAAGAGATCTTCCATGTTGGTATTTCTTTCTTAAAATATTGGTAGTTTGTCTGTGAAACTATCTGAGTTTGCAGTTTTCTTTATAGAAAAGTTTTCAAGTAAAAATTTGAAATTTCTTAATAATTACATGATTCCCAGCAGCCACTGGTCAGTCATCTGGAGAGATCCTGCCAGCCTAGCACAGGCCTGAAAACAAACCATGCCTTGAGGCCATGCTGCCAATGGTGCAGTAATCAGTGAACCACCACCTGTGCCTCTCCACCACTCCAAGAACCCCAGATCGGAGAAACTCAGGTGCCTAGCCCAATCCATTACACTGAGGCAGTGGCAGCCAATGGAGGAATCACACAGGATGCAGCAATGGGCTGATTTGAAGGAGTACAGAAGAATGTCAAGACAAAAGAGCAAAATACAATCTCAGACCCCCAGTCCACACAGAATAAGTTCAAGAGACACAGACATAGTAGAAATTAAAAATCATACTTAAATTTCTGAAAAGATAACAACTGAAGTAAAGAAGCAGCCTAGTTATTGCTTTATGTGGTTAATTTTTCATGCCTATGTCTGATGGTCTCTACAGATAATTTGAATACAGCAAGGAGCATTATAGTAGTCATTGTTAATTTCCTATTATCTTGTTTTGAAGTACTGTATCATTTTCATTGTTTTATTTGGTTTTATTCTGCTTTGTTTGATTTTATTACTTTTAATGGTGTGGGCAACTATTTTGAGGATAACAAGAGACATTATTATGGTAGCCACTGTTGATTTCCTATTGTCTTGCTTTGAAGTGTGGTATCACTTTCATTGTTTTGTTTCGATTGGTTTTATTCTGTTTCATTTTGTTTGGTTTTATTCTCTTTAAAATTAAATAAATAAAGATTTCTCTGTTTGTCTTTTTTTGTTTTTTGTTTTGTTTTTGAGTGAAATTTGGTAATTTCTTTCAGAGTTGGTCTATTTCATCTAAGCTGCCAAATTGGTGGTCATAGGATGTTCCTAATGAATGCCTACCATTTAATATATGAAGGTTCAGTAGCAATGTGCATTCTTTCACATGTAGTACTGTCAAATATTTTTGTCTACTTTGTCATCATTTCATTTATTTTAATAACCATAGTAAAGAAATGCATATTGGCTCGAATGGTGCTATCATTTATTTCTACATTTGATTTTATTTGCAATTTTTATTATTTCCCTTATATATTATTAGACTTAAATTTTCCATTTTTTATTGACAGTTTTTATCTTTTCCCAAATATATATTTGTTGTCAGAAATTTTCAATCTTATCTTAACTGCAAACCTCAAATTTTATGTGACTGGTATTCTTACTAAAAATACATTTTAAACTTCTTTGAAAGATACTTTTTAAACTTACGGAAAAATATGTTTTAAACTTTTCTGAGACATTGACTCATAACTTATTTAGAAACTGAGACATTTTAGATATATTTCTGTTTTCTAGTTTAACATAATTGTGATGTATTGATACATTTTGTATAATTAACATTGTTTTATATTTGTTAATGTTCATTTCATAAGCCAAAATGTAATATATCTTGGTGAATGATCTGGGTATGTTGCAAATATACAAGCATTTAGAGTAGAAAACTTAATGTCTATATTACAGTGTGGTCAAATGGCCCCTACTTAAGCCTCATGTAATCATGCGCAGGGCTGAGTCTGGCATTCCGGACTGGTTTGTTGTCTAGGGCTGGGATTGGCGATATGAGCATTGCACTCACCCAGGGGTGGAGCCGACATACAGTGTTAGGGTGGGAAGAAGGCACGTCTTCCCTCCTTTGTGGGTTTGTACCTTGTGGTTTGTGGCTGCCATGAATGGTTACCCTGCCGTCTCACACTGCCTTGCAGCCAACTGAGTATGGACTGAAACCGCCAAACTGTAAGAAGTAAACTTCCCTTCCCTAATTGTGGGCATCAGATATTTTGTCTCAGCAATGAGAGAAAAGTAACTAAGACAGTCTCTTATCTGAATTTACTGATAATTTTATTCAAATCTTCCATAACCTGACTCATTTTCCTATTAATTTTATCAGTTATGAGAATGAAGTGTAGAAGTCTGAAGCCATCATTGTCAATATTTCTTTTGTTCTTTCAGGTCTTTCAAATTTTGTCTCATATAATTTTAAGCTTATTAGTCATTATATACATAGGTTCACTACATCACCTGGAACAAATAACTTTACATAGATAATGAATTTTTCTATTCCCTGATAATATTCCTGTTCTAAAATCTATATTGTTTGACATTGTTTTGTGTAATCATTGCATGATATTTCACTGTTTATCCTTATTGTCTATGTTGTATATTTATTTTTGCTTGTTTCTTTTTCAAACAGGGTTTCAATATGCACTTCAAGCTGGCCTTGAACTCACAGAGATCCTCTTGCGTCAGTCTCCAGAGTGCTAGGATTACAGGTGTACACCACCATGCCCAACACATGTCTTCTATTTAGAGATTTTCCTACATTAAGCACACAGTTAGCTATGTTTTTATTTTCTATTCAATCTATATTATCATATTTTATTATTAATTGTTTAAACATTTTTCAATATGTGGTAAATTTCTGGAAAAACTTATTTTCCATATTCATAATTTTATTATTGGAAAGAAAACATTACATTTCCATACACAGCTCAAATAGTTGAAGGAGTAAAAAAATTGGTAATTATACTCTGATATTGTATATAAGAATAAGTTTATATGGAAGATGTTATAGTCAAGGTTTTCAAGGGAATGACTTTAATATGGGACACATAATTTAGAGGATTATTTTATTATATTCACTCAAAAAGTCAAATGCGGAAGAGTACAGGAGATCTGTCCACACACAAGAGACCTAAAGAGATCAGCTGAAGGCCTGAATCCCATGTGAAAGTCCTGCACAAGTCCAGCTGAAGACCTAGAGTCCATGGCAATGTCCTTAATGAGTCCAGCTGCAGGCCTAGAGCCCGCAACAATGTGTCATGCAAATCTGTATCAAGTATCTGCATTGGGAAGGCCCAAAGTACAGCAGTGGAAGCTAGAAAGTCTGCACCAGTGGGATGGAGGATTTGTGCTTGCAGGCTGAGAGATCTGCATTGGAGCCAGAAAGTGACACTCAAAGTAAGTACCAGAGCTCTCCTGAAAAGAACTGCAGCCAGTCTCGTGACAGTGAGTACCTGACCTCTTCTCACAATGAGAACAGCCGTGTTCATATCACAAAAATCACCGTAAAATGCCTCTCCAGGAGAATCAACAACACAGCATCTCCCCCTTTAATTCTCTTTTCATATCTTCAGGTAGGCCTCCCATATGCTGCTTCATTTCAGTTGGGTGTTACAAGCTGACCATTAGTTAATCTACCAGAGAATGAAATTGGAATTTAGTTCTCCTATGCTTTTATAAGTAAATATTAAATGAAATGTGAAACAAAACAAAGTAAAAAAAAGTATATCTTCACTTGTGAAGCAATTTAAATTGTAGATGCATTGTAAAAAAATACAATTGCATATTATGCATAGTTTCATAAAGCATGCCTTTAAGGATGAATAATATTTAAATGAATTATAAATGTTATTGAAAATTCTGACACTTTCTTTCCATAGTATGTTTGCAAGATGCATACTCCAATTAGAGAATAGTAAAGAACTAAAACACTAACTTGACATCTTTACTATTCATCCTGTCTCTATTAGAAATTTAGAGTTACTTAAGGTAAATTCCATCTGTAAATTATATGCATACTTTTTGAAGCTACAGATTATAATACTAACAGCTACAATTTTAGTGTTAACAGAAAAAAAATTTCCTCCCAAGTTCAACACATACAGTGGAAAAATAAGTCCAAATTAGATTGTATATTGAAATTTTGTATGTTGTAATAATTACAACTTTGATACTGATGTACAGATGTATTGATTATAGTTGGTTACCACTCTTTCTGTGCCACTAAAACTCTCCATCTTGTTTGTCTTTGTCTTGTTACTTTATATATAGCTAAGATATTTGCAACTACACATTCATTCTGGAGTTAGAAAATTAGTTTTGTGCTTATTCATATAATCAGGAGGGGAAAAAGACTTACTCAAATAGATATGTAAGGAGACATTGAAGCTGAAGATTGATCACATGCATGGGGCTAGAGCAAGGCCAGTCTTGAAAACACAGAGAGCCCAAAACAAGCCACATAAACAAGCTCTTCCAGCTCCAAGGAGGCAAGGGGTCCAGCCTAGCTAGGCAAATAAGTTGCTAGCCAGTGGGGTTGAAATTGACATCATCCTTCTGAGTGTATAAATAAACATGCTACAGTGGTTGATCAGTTCCTTTCCTCTGATCAGGAGAGGAAGGGCTCTATCTGACCCTAGTTATTTTCTTTTAATGTTCTCATCCTCTTGTGGCCCTTCATCCCAAGAACCTCAACGATCACATGGGTCATGGCATAGATATACAAGCTTAAAGCTCTGCTTACTGAGTTGATAAATCAACCAGATGAAACAATGTAAGGCATTCCATCTTTCCTCCTGAGATACAGAAAAATTAACTGCCAACATAGAAAAAGATTCTCATTTTTATATTGCTCTGTTTACTGTCCAAATTCTAGTTTATTTCAATAGTAGGCAGTCAGAGTACATTGAGATAAATACAAAGGGCTCACATTGAAACATGAAAAGAGGATGCCAGGCTTTTTTCATATACAGATGGTCAGAGAAGCAAAAGCTTGTCCTCTTGTCTCACAAAATTTGACATTCTAACCTGAAAATAAAATGAACCTGCCTAGTTCTGATGAATTTAAAAAAAATATATAAACAGAGCTTATACTTTGCTATAATTTTGTTTCCACATTTTCATCTTTTTAAATAGATGATCAATAGAAATGAGAAAATCAAATGCAATGTGTTACAAAATGCTTAAACTTGATGGCAGTAAACCCTGATTCACCTGGCTTTGCTTTCCTAAATGTTTTAAGAATATAATTTCCCAAGGAAACCACATCCATGAGCTCTTAAGAAAAAAGATGCTTATTACATTTACATCTTTAAACCTTAATTAATAAATACAAAATTAAGCCACTAGCTTCCTGATCATCAAATTTTACTTTCCCAGATCACACTTACTGCTCCTTTCTATGTAAAACACGCTCGTATCATTTGTCAAGGTGATAGCACTGTGCTGTGTTGCAGCATGTGTAGAGGAATATACCTCAATAATTTTTCAAATTATGAATCAGTACATAAAAGCAAAGTAATTATAAAATACATTTCACAAGCAAATTACCTATTAGTTAGATACTATATTAAAAATTTTCCAAGGGAAATAATCAACTTGAAAAATACAAATATAGGCTAGGGATATACCTCAGTGGCACAGCACCTTCCTGGCAAGTACGAGGTCCTGAGTTTGATTCCAAGTACCAAAGACAAGGAAAAAACAAAAAGAAGAATAGAAATATACAATTTAGCTCTCTAAAGGAAGGACATGTAATTTTCCTCAAAGGATTCTGATAATGAGATTATATAACATATATTCACAAGATCAGACATTTTACACTATTCACACTCTCCAACATTTTTCCAGTGCCAGTGATCAAACTCATGACCTCACACATAGTAGGAAGGTGTTTTATCAATGAACTATATTCCTAGCTTCTCCTTGTCAGATTAGCAAGTGAAAATTTTAGTGCAGATTTTGTAAGTAGAACATACAGATGTGATAACATTTATTTCAACAGGAGGGTTGTTATGAAGGATCAGAAGCCAGTAGGAAGCACTGAACACACATGTGAGTGGAAGTTACATAACTACCTTTGTTAAAGGCTAAGATGCTTTGCTGTTGTGATTTCTGCCAGGGAGATAAACCAGCTTTATCAGGAGCCCTCCATAGTTTATGTTTTTATTACAGAGTGTGTAATATTTTATAATCATACAAATTACTTCTTCTGTGAATCTTCATATAGAAAAAGAAAATAGATATCATGTTGAGTGATTAAATTTTTAAAGTGGAAGAAAATTATTGAGAATAATTCAATAGTTCTAATTAACTAACTTTTTATCGTTTGACATGGATAGTAAACTACAAAAAGTTGTAAACCTATTAAAAATATTCATGTGCTTAAGGTGCATGATTAGAATATATTTCTAAACATAGTTTTAGTAACTTCTGCAATGTATTTGCTTGGAATACATTTCTAAACATAGCTTTAGTACCATCAGAAAAAATATGCTTGAAATATATCTGTAAACATATCTTTAGCGACATAGGTAAGACATAATGTAGAAGACTTCAAAGAGTATACATACAGGTTAATTATATCACAGATACACACATTCATTCAATAATATAATGAGAAAATATTAGTAGAAAGATTGATCATTATTCCATGTTTCCAGGATAATATTGTATATAGAATTAAAATTTTAAGGTTTCAGTTTTAATAAGTGATTTATCACAGGTCTTGATAAATATTCACATTTCAATTTTAAAAAGAAAAAATCAAGCAGATTTGTCTTACCTGAAATTAAACTACTTGTTCTTGAAATTGGTCTTTTAGTAGTTTTAGATAGATGGTGGTACAAATCTTTATCAGGCAACTCTGAGAATCTCTTCTACCATTTGGTTACAAATGTCTCTGTAAACACTGATGGTAAGAGGGATTATGTCTTACACGTAATGCAAGTTTCTTAGCCCAGAAGGGATTGTCCTTGCTTCATTTTAGTCAATAGTGACTTCCTTAGATAATTATTATATATGTGAGGATCCCTCTGACCCTGTAATTTCTTTCCTATTGTCATTATTCTGACTGAAATTCAGATTAATAAACCCAAAGGCAAAATAGGTGCTCTCTTCAGCACACTAATGTTTTAAGTGTCTTCACTAGCTGAGGTATTGTTTTCCATCACTAATGCATGAGTCACAACTAGCCTCAATATGGACTCAGTTTATTGCAAGGTTTATATGATAGGGATTGTTCTAACTTATATCTTTTAAAATCCATTTGACTGTTTTATAACTTAAATACAAGGAGGATAGAAAACAGTTGAAGTCATTTTCTCTTCAGTAAACCCACAGAGGACAAAACACTTTCAGAATCACTGACTTTATTAGGAATTCTCCAAGTATGCTTGCAATGATAAAAATGGAGCTCCTGCTAGCATTGAATAATATAAGAGGAATATAAATTTTGAAATGGTATATCTCAAAACCCTCTTTCTTAGTAAGTATATAATGCCTTTTTTGCAATAATGTTGAGGTATATAGTTATCAATCTAGAAGAACAATGTAGGAAATTGTAATGGACCAGAAGACATTTATTGGATGAGTTCATTTTAAATGGAGTCAGGTTTATGAGTTTTCTTGAGAGATGGAGTGCTTTTCTTATTTACTCAAAGGGATAAAAAGCAATTGTTACAGGATACTAGACCAATATCACCATTGGGAAAATAGCAGATGTTGTAAAAATGCACTTTGTTTCATGAAACTAAATGTTCATATAAGATGAAAAAATGACGTTTGAGGAAAAGAAATTATATCTCCAATGACTAAGAAATAAATACACTAGAAATTAAACATCAGGTGACATAGTTTTCATTAGACTTTTTTTATTGAAATTTATCTTGCAGTATGAGTTTCACTAAAGGAAATTCAAATGAAGTTGTGTTCTCAAGATGAAATATAACAACAAATACATGATTGTGTTTCAAAATGGAACTTCCTACTGATCAATGACTCATTTAAAACCATTTTTACTTTTATGAAAAATCAAATGTGTACATTCATGAATAATATAAAAGAGTTACACTTAGAAATGAAGGTATTATTTCAAATTTGTTTTCAGAACCTTACACAAGCTAGTTCTGGCAAAAAGGGAAGATATGTATTGTTAACATTATTGTGTATGTGACTGTGAAAATGCTTATGAGAGACTTAATAATAGAATTCTACATCTAAGATTTATGATTGACAGGTTGTAAAGGGTGTATGTTCATTAGTTTAGCCTAAAAGCTAATTGTTTCCTATATCTAGTAAAAGACACCCAAGTGGCAACTGCCTTATCTGAAAATACATTGGTGCAATTACTTGGAGAATGAAAAATTCTATGAGATTTAAGATATTATTTCTCACTCATTTTTTTGTTTGTTTGGGACTGGGGATTGAACTCATAAGATATCACTTCTCTTGAAAAATATATTTTATTTGTTCAAGTATATTTTCTGTTAAGATTTAGTTTAATTTTCATTTCTTTTTCCTGACACAGACAACAGCAATATAAACTTGTACCTTTGGTGAAAATTCATTTCATAAAGAACTCCACAATACATCATAACCACAGGAAATGAAGTGTAGTCTATGACAATCATCAAATTGACTTTTATGAGAAAATAGCTCTCAATTCATTTAAAAAATATGACATAAACAGATCTTTTTCCTGGTAATTAGGTCTTCATCCCATCTTGTCCATATTTACTTATGTATAGATATAGACACAGTAATATATAGATGCAGAATTACATTGATATAGAAAGATGACTTTAAAAAATTATAGCAAGCGATTTTTCTTCATCTCACATTAAACAACCAGCAATTTTTACTTTCAGAATTTTTTTATTATAATCACTAACCTATGTCCTTATTCATGCCCAAATCAGTTTTCTCATTTGTGACCTCAAATATCTCCTACACAAGCTTCCATAATAAATTTCTAACTTGATATCCAGACTAACCTCCCTCAATTTCTACTCATTCTTAGAACTCTTGTTAACTGTGACTATTTAAAAAGTTCTTTCCACAATAAATAAAAAAGATATATTTGATTATTATGTGTCTCCAAAATAATTTTCAAAGTGTATATATGTATATATATACTAGCCAACAGAAGTACATAAATATTTTTGTGCTTCACACATTTATCAATATGTAGTTTTACTGAAAATTTTGTAACATTTGACAATTTAATAACTATAAAATTGTATTATCATTTTGACACAAGACACAATACTCAAAACTATAATAATTTTATTAAAAATAAATATGTGCACACATGTATATGTAAGTAAGATATAAATCTCATAAAATACATCTGCTTAACAAAAAATTCCACTGAGTACACTGGCGAAAATATGTAATATTCCTAATTTAAATGCCTTGAAAATATTAATATTTCTCAGCCTCAGATATAAAGTCTATATTCCTAATCTTTACAGAAATGATTTTTTTTTCAGTTTCACTACCTAGTGATATGTAGCTCATCATTCAAAACCTTCACTGTAATATCCCTTTTTGAGTTCTCACTGGCTTGTTTTTTTTCCCTGAGGCAAATTTCTGTTTCTGGTGTTGAACATTTTCTTAACCAGTTTGTGTATCATTCTATCACCATAAAATATGGATCGATATGCCCCATTTTCATTTCTGTTTGATGCATTTTAAAAATCAGGTCCTAAGTGATGTATATATTTATCTGTGTATTCTTAACCTGTAACATAATACAAAGCCTAGCAGGTGCTCCACGCATTTCAAATTAGACTTTATTTGTATCCATCTTTCTTATTGAATCAATTTATCATTAGATCATGCCCACTCTGAGAAAAACCTATAAAATGTGAGATTAGTTTCAGTTGCCTTACATCTATTTAAAATGCGAGGTCATAAGTTTGATCCCTGGTACCAAACTAAAATAAAATAAAATAAAATGCACATAAGTTGCAATACTCTTTGTGTGATTTAACTTTAAAATTTTTAATTGTAGTGTTTATAATGTAATAAACCAAAGAGGATTTTATGTTTTGGAACACTATAAGCTTTTAGTTTATATATTTAAGTTACCCAACATTATTTTCTAATATAGATGTACATAGTGCAGGGATTACTACAGTCCAACAAATAAATATATCCATCATCTCGTATAGTTAGCATTCTTATTTTGCTTTTTTGTATATGGTAAAAGTAACCAAAAGCTACAGTCTTAGCTACTTTCCAGTATGGGGTTTGAAGTCAATATGCCCACTATAAGAAACTGTCCTCTAAGGCTATGATAATTTTAATGTTTACAAATATATGGTCAATTTTTCTTGAAATGTTTAGGAACACCTTAATTACTATACAGAGTGGTCCCTATGTATAAGGTCATTCTGCTTGTCAAGAAAGCAAGTACTCTGAGCTAGGCATGGGGTTATTTTCTCTGCATAACAAGGTCTTTGCTTCTGGGTTAATCTTACTGTATCTTTTTTTATCCTAAGATCAAATGATATGAATGTCAACTATGTAACATAAACAATATACTTGAACTTTAGAAAAGTCAAATTTTTATGCAAAACGTCATGCAAAATTAAATATATATTACACATTATATATGGGGAGATAAGGAGAAAGGGAAAACAGGGATAGAGGGAGAGAGAGGAAAAATGGGGGAGAGACAGATGAGAGAGACTGTAAAAGAGAGGGAGAGTAACAGAAAGAAGACAGACAGAAAAAGACATGGAGAGACTTTTTTGAGTAAATAAAGTTTGGTGAAGTAGGAGGGAAGGTGTGTTACTGGAAATCATTCTTTCACTGAAATATTGTCTTGAGAAGCTCTATTTGCATCTCATGGATTCTTCTGCCCTTTCTCTATTTGGTGCTTCTCTGACAGTCTTTGGCATATGGCAATCTCTCTGTAACTTCCATGTCATGCTAATGTATGAAAAGCTATTGTACTATATGCTAAAATTAGCAATATGGATTTGTTTTTGTTGATGTAGCATGATTAAAGTAGCTTTTGGCTTAGCCAAAATTTTGCCCAAGAAGCAGAAAGAAGAAATGATTTTATGGAATTTACAAGTGTTATTATTTCTCCTGATCATAAATGTTTATTCTAAATTTCTTAAGAGTTTCCAAAATTTCATGGAATATGACAGACTGGTGAGCAGCAGAGAAAGAGCCTTTATGAGATCTGGTGTCCAGATGCTGTAATATAGTCATATGAGGAACAGAAGGAGGGAAATGGGTCTCTGAAATCCAGCAAGAATCTGAAGTAAGAATAGAAGACCACATGAAGAACAAAGAGAGAGTTATCAACAAAAAGGAAGGAGGTGACAGGTGGCACTTTCTCCCTATACCCAGATTCATGTGTGGGAGGGGCAGCTCAACTTTCAGATGCATGTTGACTAATGGTAACTCAGAGGCTTCCATGGAAAGATGCACCAGTGGGACAGAGCAGTGGATGCAGTGGATTGCAGTGGCTGGTGAGTTGTTCAGGTTCAGATGTCCCCCAGAAGAGGGCAATTAATTGTAGCCACCTTGGTAGAAATCAAATGAGCTCAGAACACAGAACAGCTATGGACCAGCTCCATCTCATATTTCCACTGTCAGGGTGAGGCTGCTGAGTTCAAGACAGCAGAAGGCCAGGGAGGCACGTTCAAACTGGCTGGAGATGTAGCCTCACAGCTAGAAACCAGTCTTAACTTCAGTGGAACTGAAGATGAAGGATTGCTGGGATTTTTCACCACCCTCCTGTAAACCTATTGCTAGTTTTCTGGGATTGAAATAAGAGCAGAGTGAGGTACCCAGAAGGATCACACAGACATGGAGTAGGAACAAAGAGTGGTTTTATTGCTGGCAGCTCAACAAGGTACACATGTCACCCTGAGAGCCCCAAACACAGTTTTGTTTTTACTTTTACACTATTTCTTTACTATGGGGCAATCCTTCATTGGTGAAAGGCATCAGGTGAGGTTATAGAAGCTAAACAGTGGTTAGAGAGATGTGGGACATTCTGATGGGACTTCACGGAGCCATTATGCTCTCTTGCAAAACCAGTCATGGGTTGCTTGGCAATCAAAACCACAAAAAAGAGAGCATTTCCATCTCTCGTTCTCCCATTTGAGGCTATGTTTGAAGAGCCTTATATTGACTTTTATCTTAAGCATCTGACTTCATGTAATTTTTTTTTTTTTTTGGCTGATACCCTGTAGCTCTCAGAATCTGGGAAGTCATTCTCCAATCTATGATGGTCTCTATCATGGCGTTAAAAACTCATATTATCAATGGTAACAGGCAAGCAATGACAAAGAAAGCCTTAATTATGAAGATTATTTCTCCCGTTAAAGTTTTGAAGCCCCTTAAGTTTGAGAACCATCCTCGTAGCTACCCTGGATTCCATCCCTTCAAAGTGTGGATGGGCACATGAGCTGTTTCCTGTATCCTTCTGTGATTTTCTCTATTACTTTTTCCTGATCATCAATCTAAAGGCAATAGTTAGTTAGATTTAACTTTATGCAAACTGTTCCTCCTTAGCTAGTAGGTAGTCTAAAGCTAGTCTGTTCTGATAGACTGCATTATGGGTTTTGATCTGTTGTTTAGCTGGGAAGTATATACTGGATAACCTAATAGTTTTCCTTAGCACAAAGGTAAGAGGAAGAAGGAGGTTTTGACAGTCCCCAGGACACTACTTTCTCTACATCCTGATGGCAGTTGGGTATAATCCCTATTACCACATATTCAATACTACCCTTTAGAGGTCAGTCAATGGGTAGGTACAGTGAAGCCTGGAAGCTGGAGGCATCAGGGTGAAGGATCACTTCTGGAGGAAGAGGTTTACCCCAGAGTCTGTCCTTTGGCCATCAACAAGGAAATTAATTTTTCCCTATTTCCCATAGTTTGTCCTAGGGGTTACTAATAGTGAACCAAAGGTTCCATTACTCCAAGGACCAGTTAGAGGATCAATACTTTTTCTCAAGTTTCTTGTATTCTACCAAGTAGTCTAGGTTACACAAGACCAATCAATGCAGTAGCTGTTGTCTGGAGAGGAATATAGTTCCCCTAGGAGACCTGTCCAAGACTCTTTACACGTATACCTGGTTCTTGGTCATACTTCTTTCCCAACAAAATTTCCACCTCTCTTTCAGCTTTGTGAGAAACTGAGACTCCTACATGTATCGAGGGCCATGACAGCAGGGAACTTAGCCTCAATTGCTTGCTCTGGCTTATGAATGGACCATTTGAACATTCCACTGAAAGCTCAAACCACAAAATTCAAGGTGGTTCAGAGTCAAAACATAAATATTGTAAGCCTTGCCCTGGGTCACAGATCTTATGCAAGGTCTGATTATAAGTCAGACTCCAATAACTGACCTGGCACACAAGTAATGGATGTGAAAAAGTAAAGTGGTCATGATGGTGGATCCCATCTGGGTGACCCATTGGCAAGAACATCAGTCATTCATTGTCTTATTAAAGGTTAGTCTAATAAGGGGGAGAATGAAGATCTGCATCCAACTGGGGAGGTCAGTTCTGGTCCTTTTCTTATCAGGAAGACCTTGGTCTTGGTGTGTAGATCCCTGGAACACCTCCATACTGAGATTGCAGCCATCATTTCTAAAGCAGAACTATGGGCAATTCTTGGACATAGGTAAGTCCTGCCTCTTGGCAAGGTTTCCTTAGTTCTACTCACTCTTTCATCCTTTCCTGAGCTCTAGGGATGATAGGTCGCATGCAGATTTCAATTAATTCCCAATGATTGTGCCGCCCCTTGAGCCACCAATGTCATGAAGGTGGGACTATTTTCAGGCCGTGCTCAAAAAGCCTTTACCCAGCTTGAATAGGTGAAGATCATGATGACACCTTAAGAGAAACCTCCACATTTTGACAGTTCAGTGAAATCTACTGAATGAGTTCAAATGGTGCAGACTCTGTTCTTTGGCTATTGTTATTACTGATTGGACTATTTTAGCCAAGGATATATAATTGATCTAATCAGTTCTTCTTCCTGATATACCAAGACTGAGATTGCCTAAAGGTCATAAAAAACACAATTGGCCAGTATCAAAGAACCAGGGACTAGGCAGCAACTTCTCATCTCCAATAAACTTAAGAGATAAGACCTTTAAACAGACTCAAAACCCAAAACATAGCTATACCTGCAAGATGTCTCTGAGAGGTAGTAATTTTCTAAGGGTTATAAGTACTTTCAATAAAAGTACCTGCCATAAACAATTTGCAAGCACCAACCAAGGATTCAGTGAAAGAAAGAAAGAACAAAAGAAAGAAAGAAAGAAAGAAAGAAAGAAAGAAAGAAAGAGAAAGAAAGAAAGGAAGAAAGAAAGAAAGAAAGAAAGAAAGAAAGAAAGAAAGAAAAAAAGAAAATGAGAAAACTCTGGAACAACATGCATCCCCAGACATCCAGCTCAAAAAAGGAGATCCTGGGGTCAAGGAGGTGGAACAAAGAAGATGAATGATGCTCTAGAAAAATCAAATCAGAACTAATTTCTCAGATAACCATAGAGATGGTGACCATAATGAAAGATATGCTTAGTGATTATAGAGCAGATGCAGATTAAAAAAGTAGAGGAGCTTAGGAAAATGATGGAAATGACGACATACAGCATAGAAAAGAAATGGGATTTATAAAGCATATTCAAACAGATATCTAGGATATCAGCACTTCAACTGAAAGTATATGTAACAGGATGAGCCAGTGTGAGGACAGTATAGCAGATAGAAGGCAGAACTGTGCTTAGCAATTATGAAAAGAAATATTACTTAAAATTAGCAAGGGAAAGGGACTGGGACATAGCTCAGCACAGTACCTGTCTGGCAAGGGTGAGGTCCTGAGTTTGATACCCAGTACCACAAAATTAAATAAATAAATAAATAAAAATAGTAAGAGGCCATGAAAAATCAATCCAGCAGCTACCAGATGATACAAAGATGACCAACATATTATTGATAAGAATCAAAATGCAAGAGATAATGCAAACAACATTAAAAATATATGTTCACAGAAGTAACGGCAGAAAACAGTCCAAGCAGGGAAAATGAATTTCACATACTGGTAAGTGAAGTATGTAGAACTCCAGTTAGATATGATCAAAATTTATCTACACCAAAGCATATAAAAATCAAGATTCCAGAAATTTAACACAAGAACACAATATTAAAAGCTGTTAGAGGAAAGAAATAAATCACTTGTAAAATAAGACCCATCAGAATCACAGCAGAGATCTCCACAGAAACCTTCAAGTCAAGGAGAGCTTGGAGTGAAGTATTTCAAGCCCTGAAAGAAAACAAACTCCAACCCAGATTGATGAACATAACAAAATTATTTTTTAAAATTGATGAAGAAGTAAGATTCTTCCATGACAAGATTCTTCAGATTCTTTCTTGACCACCAAAACAGCCTTCCAAAATATTCTGAAGGGCATTTCAGAAATAAATAACTAGGATTACACTTCATGAATCCAATAAAAAGAACTGACCAAGAAAGGTAAGCAATTGAACAGTGGGGGAACCAGTATTAGGGAAATAATATGATAAGGATAAGTCAATTCATGTCAGTTATAACCATTAATCTAAGTGGTCTCAATTCACCAATCAAAATAAACAGATTGATAGAATGGATCAAGAAGCAAAATCTAATAATATGTTTCATACAAGAAGCACATTTAATTAAAAAAGAAATTCATAGACTGAAAGTCAAAGTTTGGAATACAATATTCATTGAACCAGAACCCAGAAAACTCAAGGGTACCTATTGTATTTGAATACAAAGTGTATTGCAAGTCAAGACTGACTAAGAGAGAAAAAGAAGGTGACTATATTCTTGTAAAGGGAACAATCCTAGAGGAAGAGATATCATAAATATAAATGCACTAAATAACAGCACACCCAACTATATGTATATATATATACATATATACATATATATATACATATATATGTATATATGTATATATAATCAAGCAAGCAATAATTTATCTTTTTTTATTTAAGAGAAAATGGACACAGAAAAGAGAAACAAAAAGCAAAAGAGACAAAAAAACAACAACAAATCCGATACAATAACATTACAGGTTTACAAAATGAGATGATTGGAATTTGACAGTAGTTGTAATATTGCATATCGTTACCTACAAAGGGGTTGTTCAGATTAACAGATATAGACATGTAAAATTGATCTAATCATATGAATATTAACTGTTCTTTTTCAATAGCTAATGCATTTAGTAATATAGTCATTTTAACTATCCTATGTATACCTATTTATAAATTTATGCCTTTTTCTTTTTCCCTTCCTTCTTTCCTCCTTTCCCCTTAGAATACCTCTTGTTGTCTTTAAAATAACTGCCCATATCATCAGACCTAATATAATCAAACAAAATAGTTCCGAATAAAACCAATAAAAAATAAAACAGTGGTCACAGAAAAGAGAAACAAAAAGCTAGAGGAACCAACAAACAACAACAACAAATCCGATAATGTAACATTATATGTTTACAAAATGAGATGATTGGAATTTGACAGTAGTTGTAACATTGTATATTGCCACCTTCAAAGGGGTTGCTCAGACTAACAGATAAATACATGTAAAATTGATCTAATCATATGAGTATCAACTCTTCTCTCTCCATAGTTAATGCATTTAGTAGTATAGTCATTTTAACCATCTTATCTATACCCACATATAAATCTATGTCTTTTTCCTTTTCCCTTTCTTCTTTCCTCATTTCCCCTTGTAATACCACTTGTTATCTTCAAAATAACTACCCATACCATCGGGACTAATATAATAAAACAAAATAGTACAGAATAAAACCAATAACAAATAAAACAATGGAAGCACTACATAGTAATACAACACTGATTTCTATAATGCCTCATATAATCTTGTAATCAGTTGCCTATATCATCTGTCATAATACAATCAAACAAACCAAAATAGGTTAAAATCACTCAAAAAGGAACAATGGAAGCAATACAGGGTTTCAAAACAAGGTGATCAAATATCAATAAAGACCACTCTAATATATTTTGTTATCTTTGAAATAGCTGTTTATGTTACCTAATATAATAAAATTAGGCAGGCAAAGATAGAATAAGATCAAACTAAATAGCTCACTGAAAACAATACTGGACTCAAATCCCAATGATGGATTATTCAATCGTCTGCCCCACTCAGTGACATCCCTCTACCACTGTTTCTGGAGCTGTGGACTTTTTTTTATCTCCCTCTAAAATGTCCTTTAGTATTCTTTGTAGGGTTGGCTTGGTTGTCATAAGTTCCTTTAGTTGTTCTTTGTTGTGGAAGTATCTTGTTTCTCCATTGATTTTGAAAGAGTTTTGCAGGGTATATCAATCTGGGTTGGAAGTTGTTTTCTTTCAGGGCTTGAAACACTTCACTCCAAGTTCTTCTTGACCTGATGGTTTGTGTTGAGAAGTCTGTCATGATTCTAATGGGTTTTCCTTTGTAGGTGACCTGTTTTTTTCTAATAGCTTTTAATATTCTGTTTTTGTGTTGAATTTCTGGGATCTTAATTATTATATATCTGGGTGTAGGTATATTTTGGTTATGTTTAGCTGGAGTTCTATATGCTTCACTTGTCTGAAAGTCACTTCCTGTTCCCATGCTTGGAAAATTTTCTGAAATTATTTCTGTAAATAGGCTTTTAATTTGATTTGTATTGACCCCTACTTTTTCACTCACATCTTTTATTCTTAAGTTATGTTTCTTTGGGTTGTCTTACAGTCATTGTATTGTTACTTCCAGGTTTCTTGTTATTTTTAAGAGATCTTTCCTTTTACAATCACAAGCTGTAAACCTGTCTTCAAGGTTTGAAAGTCTATTTTTAGTTTCCTTCAGGTGGTTTTGCCAACTTTCTTTGGAGTTTTTGATTTCCTGGTAATCTCTTTGAATCTGTTTCATGTATTCTAAATCTTTTTTGTATTGTTCATTCCAGGTTTCCCTCATTTTTCTATGCTCCATTTTTTCATCTATGTCTCCTTTAGTGATGCCTAGCAATTCTTTTATTATGTTTTTCATTCCTTCTTTTAGTTGAGTTAGTATTTCTGTTCTAATTTCTTTTATAGCCTCACGAAGTTGTTTCTTTACTTCAGTTGTCATCACCTCAGAGACTTTATTTATGTGGCTCCAGACCTCTTTTGCATGTGCTTCTCCTGGATTTGTTCAGCTTGGATTGGAGGCCAGAGACTGCCTATTGCTTCTTTGTCTCAACATATTCCTGGGTTGTTCTAGACAAGTGTGTACCAGGGATCTTGGTATTCCTCGTGTTGTCTGTAATTTCTCTCAGGTTAGACTGGTTCTTCTAGCCAGTGCTGATTGTGGGTTGCTGATGTTTACCACTGAGTGCACTGTTACAGCACTGTCCATTGCCTTTCCCCAGCCCAGCTTGGCTCCCTGCTGTCTGACACAGTGTGCGGGGGCAGGGCCACTGCCTGGGAACCTGGGCTGATTATCCGTGAATCTTCCACTATCACCCCTAGGGCATGCATGGAGTCGTGGTTTCCAGATCAAGCCAGTCACCCGCCAGGACCCTCCGGGGCTCAGTCAGAGCAATTTCCATGGGACTATGCCCAACTAGGAGCATCTCCAGCCTCAAAATGGCTGCCAGTCCCTTGTTCTCCCTGGTGGGAGATTGGTGTTTGCTGCACTCAGCATCAGCCAGTTTAGTCCTCCAGGTCTGCTTCCCCTGTCCACTGCCACTCTCCTCCAATGCTGGGCAGAGGCCTCCGGGGTCACTGCCACCACTGTGGCCACTGCACTTTGATGGTGTGTCCCTAGGTTCCAGCAACTCACTGGCGCCATGCAGAGGTGCCACCATCCACTGCCTTCTTTGTTTGTTTCTTTTTACTCTTTCTGTGTGCTTCAATTCTCACTTTAGATTCTTCCAGGGCCCAGAGGACCCGCCTCCCTCCTTCTTGTCTTCCCCATGTTGCTATATTCCAGCATCTCGATGGTATCTTTCAGGGAGGCTGCTTACCCTACTGTTTACCATTCCTCCATCTTGTCCCGCCTCCAAAGGCAGTAATTTAATTATAATAGGTGACCTCAATACCCCACTGTCAAAAAACCCCACATTAACTAGACAAAAAATGAACAATGAAATATTAGAATTGAACAAAAGTTTTGAGAAAATGGTCTTAGTAGATATCTACAGGGTTATTCCCTCCACTCAGAACATCAAAATATACATTCTTCTTAGTGGCATATGTGGTGCTCTCCAAAACAGACCGCATATTGACTCATAGAATATACTTAAGTAAATGCAAAGGAGTTGAAATTATCCCATGCATATTCTCAGACAGTAGTGCAGTGAAAATGGAAATCAATGACAAAAGAAGCCACAAGAATGAAAAATCAAAGGAAATTGAGAATGAAACTAATAAAAAATTAGAATGCATTAATCAGATTCAGAGACATTACCAGGACATCAAAGAATCCAATAAAAGTTGGCAGAACCACTTGAGGGAAACTAAGGATAGACTTTCGTATCTGGAAGAAAGAATGAAAACTTGGGAAAAAGAAAGGAGAGACTTTCTCAAGATAATTAGAAATCTGGAAGTGGCAGTGCAACGGCTACAAGACAACCCAAGGAAACATAACTTACGAATAAAAGGTGTGAGTGAAAACGCAGGGGTCAATACAAATGAAATTAAAAGACTATTTACAGAAATAATTTCAGAAAACTTCCCAAGCATGGGAACAGGAAGAGACTTTCAGATAACTGAAGCATATAGAACTCCAGCTAAACTTGACCAAAACAGGCCTACACCCAGACATATAATAATCAAGATTCCAGAAATCCAACACAAAAACATGATATTAAA
>RJWM01014079.1:0-51460 GCA_004363535.1 Dasyprocta punctata | reverse complement strand
TAAAAGCATGGCCACAAGTTACCTCAGTACCTTCACCGTCTCCATCCACTGTGTCTGCTCACTCTCCCAGGAGTCTACCCGAATCCAGTCAGATGTCTGCAGGGCCAGACGGACCATGGCCACTCGGTGATGGGACGGTACCAGGTCTTTCTTTCCATAGTTGTCATTGACAGGTGAGATGATGCCCTCCACAACCTGGTACATTCCTAGGCAAGGGACAACAGTGAGGCTGCATGTTCAAACAGATGTCTGCCACCTGTCAGTGTGAGTTCAGGCAGATGTTAAAAATCTCTGCTTTGTCTTGAGTGGGAGCAGACCTTGGCATTTTCTGCTGGTGGACAAAGGCAAAAGACATTACCTCAGTGATCACATGCCGTTCCTCCAGTCTCCTACGACTTACAGCAGCACTTCTATTGAGAGGAAGGTGGAGCCTAGGCAATAAGCCCATATAGAAAAATGTAGATAGTAAAGGTCAGAATGTGAGGAATATTGTAACATCCCCCTCTGTGGGAGAAGAGACATGTAGCTTGTACTTTCTTAGCCCAAATAGGGTACTTTGAGGCTGGACAATGAGGGGATAGAATTTAGTATGGATCAAGTTTGGTGGAATATGGGACATGGATGGACTACACACGCCCACAGTGACACTGGAGGGATGTGCTCTTAATGGGAGGGAAGGCGGACATGGGTAGTGCAATTAACGAAGGAAAGTGCCTAGAGATCTTGTAAACCAATCTGGGATTTATGTGATGAGAGAGAAACTTTTAACATGTTAAGTAAGCTCCTAAAACTAGGGCATTAGTTCTAATAGCTAAGCCTATATAGTCCTGACAGTATCACTGTAAAAGTCCCTGCTATTTCTACATTAAAAGCTTGTGTCATGCATGGATACTGAATTTCATCAATTTTTCTCTGCAACTCCTGAAATGATTGTGTAATTTTTCTCCTTTGGTCAGTTCATATAGTGTGTTGCATTGATTAATTCTCTAATCTGAAAATAACATTGCGTTTCTGAGATAACCCTGATGTGGTCAAGATATAATACCTTTTTTATGTACAGATGTGCTCACTTTGCCAGTTGTTTTTGAGAAGGTCAGCAGGCCTATCTCCTTTCTCTTACTGTTCTAATCAGGTTTTGGGACCGCGACTATGCTACTCTTGCAAAGAGTGTGGGGGAACTTCCTCTTCTTCTGCACTCTAAGAGGGCTGGTGTAGAGCACTGAGGATTTTTTCTTGAGTGTTTGTTAGAACTCACCAAGGTCTTAAGAGGCTGGAGTTCAACTTGTGTGAAAAGTTTTGACTACTGAGTTTTGAATGCTATGATTCATATTTTCATTCCTTCTTTATACTTTTTTTGGCAACTTAAAATTTTTCTAGGATTTTGTCCATTTAAAACTTGAAATTTATTGGTATTAGGTTCTTCATAAAGTTCTCTTTTATCTATTGAATGTCTGTACCATCTGCAGGGATGGCTTTCTCGTTCTTCATATTTGTTGTATCTACTTTGGTTTTCCGTCTACAGTAGTGTATTGCTAGAGATTTGTCATTTTATTAGTCTTTTTAAAGAACTAACTTTTGGCATTCTGATTTTCTCTACTGAATATTCGTTCTTGTTTCACCAATTTCTGTTCTTATTTTCATTGATTCTATCATACTCTTTTGGTGCAATTTTGCCATTCTTTTGCTAACTTCTTATGATATGTGCTTAGCTAACTAATTTGCAGTTTTTTTGATTTGTTTTCTTCTTTTGGTACCTGAAATTGCACTCAGGACCTTGTGCTTGCCAGGCAGGTGCTGTGCCACTGAGCTACTTCCCTGGCTCCTAATTTACAGTTTATCTTATTTTCTAAAATATATAGTTCAGGATTTAAAATTTCCCTCTGAGCACATCTTTTATCCCACAAATTTTGATAGTATTTGATAGTACAGTATTTTCATGATCATTCAGTTCCAAATATTTTCTAATTTCCATTTTTATATGTTTTGATCCATGAATTAGTTAGAAGTGTATTTCTTAGTTACCAAACATTCTGTGAATTTGGGATCATATTTTTGATTTTGATTTCTAGTTTAGCTCCACTGTAGTCAGAGAACATATTTTAAATTGATTCAAGCACTTGAACCATGTTGATTCTTGGTTTATGTCCCAGTATATGATCAGTCTTGGTAAATGTTCCATCCGTGCTTAAAAAGACTGTATTCTGTGTTTGTTCAGTGTAATGTTCTCTCCATTGAGTCACAATTGCTGATTGTTTTGTTTAAAACTTTGTTCTTACTGACTTTTTGTCTGCCTGCTGTATTAATTACAAGAAGTTATAAAATTTCCCAGTATGACTATAGATTTTTTTCTATTTTTCCTTTTAGTTCTGTCCACTTTTATTTGATATATCTTAAGAATGTATGATTAAATGCCTACAAATTTACAATAAGTATGTTCCTTCCTGTCAATAGAGACCGCCTCCTGTATGATTGTTTGTTTTTTAAATTTAAAGTGCATCTATCTAATTATATAGCTTCAACAGCTGTATTTTGATTAGTATATGCATGGCATATTTCCCCTTTTTTTTCAGTCTTTCTGCACTTCTGTTTTAGGAAAGACTTTGCAAACAGCCCACTAAATTGTCAAGTCTGACAATTTTGATTTTTAACTTGAACATTAGGTTCACATGAATTTAATGTGAATGCTGATCTATTTGAATTTAAACCTATTATCTTATTTTGTGGGTTTTTTGTCACACATATTGTTTCTTTTATTCTCTTTTCTTGACACTCTTTAGATTTTTTAATTTCACATTTCAAAAATATTAGACTAGAAGTTACATATTTTGTCTTTTTTTTTTTTTTTTTTTTTTTGTGGCACCAGGGATTGAACTCACAACCTCGCACCTGTCAGACAGGCACTTAAGTCACCGAGCCAAACTCCTGGCCCTTACATATTTTGTCTCATAGCCAAAGTAAATGAAGACCTTTACTCTACTGCTCAGTAAGATGAGGACTATGAGACTCTATAACTATTTACCACCCTTCTGACTTACATGTCATTGTTATGGTAGTTTTAAGCTTATCATTCTCCTTCCCATACTGGACCTTATTTTTTCATGCTACCAATGCACATTTAAATGTATTCACGTATTTGCCCCTTTTTTTTGCATTTATTTTCTTCCTACATATCAGACTTTATATTTGGGAATCAGTCTCCTTCTGATAAAATACATCCTGTAGTTTCCTTAAGTTAGTGACTTTAATCTTGAAAGACGTTTTCAAATCCTCAGTCTTAGAAAATGGTTACACTGGGTATGAAGCAATTATTTGTAATATTTTCTTCCATCACTTGGAACTATTGTTCCATTGTTTTGTATTGTTGGTTTTGACAAGTCCTCTATGAGTCTAAGTACCATTCCTGTGAAGTAATCTTTATTTTATGATTGATTTAAATATTTTCCTTGTCAACCTATGAATTTCTTTTCATGATCTTGTTTTGTGAGCACTGAGTCTCTTAAATCTGTGGATTATTTTCTTATTAGATTTGGAAAAATCTTAGTTATTACATTTTCAGAAATTACCTATGGCTTCTGTCATCCTTTTTCTCTCAGCACTCTTATCGTCTATGTGGAGTCTGAAGTCTCTTACTTCTCTTCTGGAATTTATAAAAGTTCCTCTGTGCTCCATTCTGGATAATTTCACTTGATCTATATTGCAGTTCATTAAGTTTACATTTTAGCTCTGTTGCTCTGATTTAAAATCATTAAGCTTTCTTTCATTAGCATCTTGTAATTTTTGGGACACAAATTCTATACATGATTTTTAAGACTTATACCTAAATATTTTATCTTCTTAGGTAATTTTTAATATTTTAAAATTTTTGATGTTCACTATTTGTTACAGATGTATACATAGTGTGTGTGCATGTGTGTGTGCATTATTCTTTGTCTTGTGACTGAGACTCATTCTGGGAATTTTTTTGTAGATTTGGTGGGGTTTTCTATACAGACAATCACGTCATGCAAATAAAGAATATTTTATTCTTTTGTTTTCCAATGTATATGCCTCTTATTCTTTGAGACTTTTCCTTTTTTCTAATGTAAACATTTAGTGGTAATTTCCCTTCCTGCTATGCTTTGACTATATCCAACATATTTTGATTTGTCACATATTTACTTTTATTTAATTCTCTATCTAAAAAGTTCCTCTAAAACATTCTCTTTAGTTTATGAGTTATTTAGAAGTTTGTTAATTTCCAAGTAATTTTAATATTTTATTGTTGCTTTTCTTTATTTTCCAGTTTTTATTATTAGCCCATTTTTGTATTACATAATGATTACACTCCTTGTGGGGAGTTGCTACACACACACAACTCACCTCAATTCTTGTTTCATTCCCTTTCCTGTACTGATTTCAGCTTGATTCCATTATGGTCAGAGACCACATGCTGTCTGATTTCAATTCCTTTAAACTTACTGAGATTTGTTTTATAGTTTAGAATACAGCCTATCTTAGTGAATGTTCAACCCAAGCTTGTAAAAAAATATGTCTTCTGCTTTTGTTGGGTCATGAGTTCTAAGAGCATCAGCTAGAGCATGCTAATTGCATAGTTCATTTCTCCACACCTGTGCTGATTTTTGGCCTAGCAGTTTTGTCAGGTAGTACCCACTGCGGACAGTGGGATAATGATGTCCCCACCTGTAATTGTGGATTTGTCTATTTTGCCTTTCAGCTAGACTCATTTTTGTTTCATACAGTTTGTTTCATATAGTTGTAGTTTTTTGTGTGTATACTTTCATCAGTGTTGTTAATTTTTTTAGTGACCTTTCATTTGACTTCTAATTTTGTTTTAGTCATCTCTAGAAATTCTAATAGGCTCTTCAATAATTTTATGTTCCTTCTTGTCTTTTTCTTTAACGTAAGTGTTTCAGTATCTATATCTGACAATACCAATTTTAGAGTCTGTACATGTTATTTTTGCTGTCTTTTGTTTCTGCTAGTTCTTAGTAATATTGCTTTGCTTCCTCTGTGTTCAGTTATTTTTGAATGCTTTCTGGTCAATGCCTGGGATCAGTTATTTGTGGTGACTCCTCCAGATCTTTAACAGATAAGCCTTCCTCAAGAAGGAATTCATGTTTGCTTTTACAGGTACCTGGGTAATTAAATGACCTTAAGTTAAATTCTCAATTTGAGTTTCTTTGGCTATTCCAGACCGAGGGTTGTATATCGAAGCAAAAGCTCATGTGTGGCTACTTCTTCCTATGTATATATATCTTCTCTTTTTAATTCTTGCCTCAGCACCAAGACACCAAGGCAGTGAAGTTCTCTAGGACAGGAGGAAGGTGGTTTAAGATTTGATTCACCCTGCCTCTGAGAGGGTGGTTCCTTGGTTTTCCAGATTGAGAGGGTGCCTACCTTTGAACTCTGCCTTTCCTGGCTTGCTTGACCACTGAGTCAGACAGAGCCTCAGTGAGCAACACCCACAGGGCTGCAGTAGCTCTGGGGCTCTAGTGAGCCTGCCTACCTCTGTAGTTACAGGTGTTTATATCTCAGTTTGTCATCTTTAGAAGTGAAATCTGAAAGATGCTCTTCCCACCATTTTTTGCTGTTTTAGAGGAAGAGTTGATCCAGAGCGTAGCTCCCCTGATGAGCGCTGGAAAATCTGTGATGTGTTTTGCATCTCTGGTGTTCCTGGCTGTCCTGGGCTGTGCTTCTTGGGAACTGAGGTATCTGCTGCTTCTAGGGGTGGCAGAACCCAACTGAGAAGTAGGAGGTGATGCTTAGTTTTGACTTCCAGAACTGGCTCCTAAAACTCATTTCAGAGGTACCACTTGTAAAGGTTTAAGTTCTCAATTGTCTAAGAATGGAGGGAAGGAGGAAGGAGAGGAGAGAAAGGGGAAATAAAAAAAAAAACTAAGATGTGTTCTGTACATGGACCAACACCCAAGAATGGATGTAATCATTGTGCACTGCAAGCATGTACTAATAAAAGTATTAAAAAAAGATTTCATTTGTATGAGCCAGGCTTGTCATGAGATAAAAAAGTTTAGTTTCCTTAAGAACAAAACAAAACAAAACAAAAACCAACAACAGAGCCCCGGACTCAGAGCACACAGTGGTACTAAAATCCAGCGTAGTAAGAACAGAAGAGTGTGAGAATGGGCCTTTCTGGAAAGGAGGGCAGGAGGTGCAGCAGGGGTAGAGAAGAGCCTGGAAGTGAGTCTTATGTTTACTGAGTTTAGACATGAGTCAAGACTTGCTCCTTATGCTCTGTTACCTTTCAGAGATAAACTTGTTTGGGCTGGGGTTATGAGGCCCAATTATGTTTGGAAACTAAAGAACAGGTGGGCTCATGGTTGGTTTCCCTTCTGGAATTCTGGGAGGAGACCACTTCACACAGCCTGTGCCAATACAGACCAGCACCGACAGAGGAGAAATGGCCACGTATCATGAATGGGCAGAGAGGGTTTCTGAAAACACCTCTCTCTCAGCTTCAGCAGGGCCTAGCAGAGATCCAGGACAATTTTCAAGGCTCCTTAGGTGCAGTAATGAGGGAGGTTGAGAACCAACAGTCAGCATGGTTCCTGGGAGAGGGTACAGGAAACAGAGAGTGCAGCCCAAAACCAGGGACCACAGTGTTGGGATAATCAGATACAGCAGACATCAGGAAGAATCAGATACAGCAGACATCAGGGAATTAGTGCCAAGAGAGGTTACAAAGGCTTCAATGTAGAGGCAGAGAGAACAGAAGTTAATGGTTAAGATTAAGGGCAAGATGACTCAGCTGGGGCTGAAGTAAATGCAAATACCCCTTTATGGGTGCTGGGATGCCGAGCCTCCCAGGATGCCTTAACCTTTTCCTGGGAGATAGGCAGGGAAAGATAAATTTGATTATACGAAAGACTGGCAAAAGGCTCAGTTTAAAATTAGGAGAGTTACTTTTTCTTTTTTCTTTTTTGTATTTTATTTTAAAGAGGGGGAGAAGACACAGACAAGAAAAACAAAAAGCAAAAGAGACAAACAAGCAACAACAAAAACCCCAAAACAATAACAATATAGGTTTTCAAAACAAGATGATAGGAATTTAACAATGGTTGTTATATTGCATACTGTTATCTCCAAAAAAGTTGCTTAGTTACCAGATATAGACATGTAAAATTGATCTAATCGTATGAGTATTAACTGTCATTTTCAAAGAACTAATAGAACTACTTAGTTATCTGATATATATATATCCAAATTTATATCTTTTTTCTTTTCTCTTCATTCTTTTCTCCTTTTCCCTATCCCAGTTATTTTTCCCCTTTGAGCAGTTTTTTACCCTTTCACAATATTTATTGTAGATTTTGGATCTTATTTACTCTTTCATTTTCTTACACTAGGGAGACAATATGGCATTTACACATGTGAGTCGGATTTATGTCACTTATGAGTGTGATCTCAAGTAACACTCATTTACATTTAAAAGTCTCAATGTGATACTGCTTTATAGCTGAGTAGTCCGGCATTGAAAAAAAACGTCCTATCTTTTTTATCCATTCTTCAGTTAATGGGCATTTGAGTTGTTTCCAAGATTTGGTTATTACAAATTGTGATGCTATAAACATGGGTGCACCTATATCACTGTGATATGATGTTTTCAATTCTTGTGGGAAAATGCCCAGAAGTGGAATAGCTGGGTCAAATGGGACCTCTAATCCTAGCTTTTTGAGGAATCTCCACACTGATTTTCACAGTGGTTGCACCAGTCTACATTCCCACTAACAGTGGAGAAAAGTTCCATTTTCCCCACACCCCCTCCAGCATATGTTATTGGTTGATTTCTTGATTTTGGCCATTCTTTCTGGAGTGAGATAAAATCTCACTGTTGTTTTAATTTGCATTTCTCTAATGACCAATGATGCTGAACATTTTTTCATATATTTGTTTGTTATTTGTATTTCCTCATTTGAGAAGTGTGTATTCATCTCAAATGCCCATTTTTGGATTGGTTCTTTGAATTTGGGGAGCCTGATTTCTTTTTAAATTCTTTATATGTTCTAGATAGAAGTCCTTTGTCTGAGGGATAGTTGACCAAGATTTTTTTCCAATTCGTGGGTTTTCTTTTCACTCTGTTGGAGATTTCTTTTGACACGCAAAAACTTTTTAATAAGATGAGATCCCAGGGCTGGGAGTTTGGCTCAGTGGCTTAAGTGCCTGTCTGTCAGGTGTGAGGTTGTGAGTTCAATCCCCAGTGCCGGAAAAAAAAAATGAGATCCCAGTTGTTGATTTTGGGAAGTATTTCCTGTGAAGTTTGATTTTTGTTCATGAACTGTGTACCTACCCCATATGTCTTCAAGATTTTCACCTACTTTGTCTTACAGCATATTTAGTGTTTCTGTTTTAATATTTAGATCTTTGATTCATTTTGACTTAGTGCATGGTGATAGACATGGATCTAGTTTTAGTTTTCAGCATGTGGAAAGCCAGTTTTTCTAGCACCATTTATTAAAGAGGCTGCCTTTCTTCCAGTGAACATGTTTGGCCCCTTTGTCAAAGATAAGGTGGCTGATTGTGTTTGTAGATGTGGCTGATCCATTCCATTGATCCTTAGGTCTGTTTTTATACCAGAACCATGCTGATTTTGCCACAGTAGCTTTGTAGTATAATTTCAAGTCAGGGACTGTGATGCCCCCCGACTTGCCTTTGTTACCCAGAATTGCCTTTGCTATTCTAGGTCTCTTCTGATTCCAGATGAATTTTAGGAACAATTTCTCTAGATCTGTGAGGTATGCTAATGGCATTTTGATTGGGATTGCATTAAATCTGTATAACAGTTTTGGGAGACTGGCCATTTTCACAATGTTTATTCTTCCTATCCATGAACAAGGAATGTCTTTCCATTTTCTGAAATCCTCTTTGATTTCTTTTTTCAGGATACCGTAATTTTCAATGTACAGATCTTTTACTTCCTTTGTTAGGTTGATTGCTAAGTATTTCACTTTTTTGGAAGCTATTCTGAAGTGTGTGGCTTCCCTTATTTCTCTCTCAGTGAGTTTGTTTTTGTGTACAGGAATGCTAATGATTTTTGAGTGTTGACATTGTATCAAGGTACATTAATGAATTTGGTTATTAGATATAGAAGTCTTTCAATGGAGTTTTGGAGGGCCTTCTATGTAGAGTATCATGTCATCTACAAATAATGATAATTTAACTTCTTCCTTTCCTATCTTTATTGCTTTTATTTCTCTCTTTTGTCTAATTGCTCTGGCTAATGCTTCTAGAACTATATTTAATAGGAGTGGTGATAATGGACATCCTTGTCTTTTTCCTGAGTTTAGGTTGAAAGATTGCAGTTTTTGTCCATTTAGTAAGATGTTGGCAGTTGGTTTATCACATATACCTTTTATAAGATTGAGATTAAGACCATCTATTCCGATTTTCTGTAGGGTTTTAACATGTTGGACTTTATCAAAAGCTTTTACTGCATCAATTGAGATGATCATGTGATTCTTATCTTTGGCTCTATTGATATGGTGTATTATGTTTATCGATTTGCATATGTTTAACCATTCCTACATTCCTGGGATGAATTCTACTTGGTTTTGGTGTATAATCTTCTTGATGATTTCCTGCATTCTGTTTGCCAGTACTTTATTGAGGATTTTTGCAACTATTCATCAGGGAGATTGGTCTGTAGTTCTCTTTTTTGGTTGGATCTTACTCTGGTTTTGGTATTAGGGTAATACTTGCTTCCAGAAATGAGTTAGTGAGACTTGCTATCCTTTCAATTTCATTGAAGAGTTTAAGGAGTGTTGTCATTAAATCTTCCTTGAATTTCTTGTGAATTCATCAGGACCTGGGCTTTTCTTTGTTGGTAAGGTTCTAATTACATTTTCAATTTCATTAACTGAAATTGGGTTTTTCAGCAGTTTTATATCTTGTTGATCCAGCTTTGGTAATTCATATGTTTCTAGGAATCTGTTCATTTCTTCTGTGTTATCAAAGCTATGACAGTAAAGGTTTTCGAAGTAGGTACTGATGATCTTCTGTATTTCCACAGTGATTTCACCCTTTTCATTCCTTATTGCATGAATTTGAGTTTTTTTCTTTCCTTTTTTTGATAAGGTTGGCTAGGGGCTTATCAATTTTATTATTTCAAAGAACCAACTCTTTGATTCATTAATTCTTTGCATTGTTTTCCTAGTTTTAATTGTGTTAATTTCTGCTCTGACTGTTATAATTTCCTTCCTTCTTTGGACTTTGGGCTTGACTTGATCTTTGTTTTCTAGATGTTTGAGGTGTAGCATCAGGTTGTTTATTTGTGCTCATTCTGTTTTCCTGATGTGACAATTCATTGCTATATATTCCCCTCTTAGGACCACTTTCATTGCATCCCACAGGTTCAGGTAAATTGTAATTGCATTTTCTTTTACTTGTAGATACTGTTTAATTTCTTTTTTAATTTCCTCTGTGACTCATTGATTATTCAGGAGAGTATTATTTAATTTCCATGTCTTTATGGAGCTTTTGCAGTTTCTTTTGTCATTAATTTCCAGTTTCAAGGCACTATTATCAGATAATATGCGTGGAATAATTTCAATTCTTTTGCATTTACTTAAGCATGTTCTATGGGGTAGTAAATGGTGTATTTTAGAGAATGTCCCATGTGCAGCTGAAAAGAATGTGTGTTCTGATGTTCTTGGGTGGAACACTCTGTACACATCTACTAAGTCCATTTGTTCACAAGTTTGATTCAGTTCTGTTATTTCTTTGCTGATTTTTTTGTCCAGTTATCTGTCTCTTGTGCCAATGGGGTGTTAAGTTTCCCTATTATAATTGTACTATTGCTTATTTGATTTTACATGTCTATTAATATTTGTCTTACATAGTTGGGTGCTGCCATATCTGGTGCATACATATTATCTCTTCCTCTTGAAGTTTTCCCCTAACCAGTATGTAATGACCTTCTTTATGTCTTTTGATCATTCTTGGCTTGAAGTTCACATTGTTGGCAAACAGAGTAGCTACCCCTGCTTTTTCTGTGTTTTTGACACATGAAGTACTGTTTTCCATTCTTTGACATTCAGTCTACTAAATTCCTTTTGGGTTAGATGGGTTTCTTGTATATACCAAATGGTTGGATGTTGTTTCTTGATCCATTCTGCCAGTCTGTTTCTTTTAATTGAGACTATTTACATTAATGGTTATAACTGATATACATTGATTTATTTTCAGCATGTTATTTTTCTGCTGTTGGTTCTTTACCTTTCCCCTCTGTTCAATTGTTTGCCTTGCTTGGTGGTTTTTTTTTCTGTTGCTGTTCTTTAAATTATAGTCATTTTTATATCTATCTAGAATATTTTTCAATACTCTTTGTAGGGTTGGTTTGGCAGTCATGAAGTTCTTCAGTTTTCCTTTGTTGTGGAAGTCTCTTATTTCTCCATCAGTTTTGAAGGATAGTTTTGCAGGGTACATCAGTTTGGGTTGGAAGTGATTTTGTGTTAGGATTTGACATACTTCACTCCATGCTCTTCTTGACTTCATTGTTTATGTTGAGAAGTCTAATGTAATTCTGATGGGCTTTTCTTTATAGGTTGTTTGTTTCTTTTTTCTAACAGCTTTTAATATTCTGTTCTTATGCTGAATTTCAGGGATGTGGATTATTATATGTCTGGGTGTAGATTTATTTTGGTTATGGCTAATTGGAGTTCTACATGCTTCACTTACCTGTATGTCAGTTTCTTTTCCCATGCCTGGGAAGTTTTCTGCTATTACTTCTGTAAATAGTTTTTTTTAATATCATTTGTATTGTCACCTTTTTTATTTACACCTATAATTTTATATTGTTTCTCTTTGCATCATCTTCCAACTGTTGAATTGTTATTTCCTGGTTTCTTTTTTTTTAAGAGTTCTTTCCTTTCCCGGTCACTAGCTGCAGTCTTGTCTTCAAGGTCTGGAAGTCTGTCTTCACATTCATTCAAGTTTTGTTTTCGATGGAATTTTTGATTTCCTGGATATCTCTTTGAATCGGTTTCATGCATTATAATTCTTTCTTATATTGTTCATTCCAAGTTTCCATCATTTTCCAATGCTCCTCTATTTTTTTTAACTATGTCTCCTTTACATGTGTTCAGCATTTCTTTCATTACATTTATCATTTCTTGTTTTACCTCAGAGATTATTTCTGATCTGATTTCCTTTACAGCTTCATGGAGTTGTTTCTTTACTTCAGTTGCTATGATTTCGGAAATTTCAGGTGTGTGACTTACACTTTCTTCTACGTTCATGTCTCCTGGACTTGTTTTGGATGGGCTGGAGGTTTGAGATTACATTTTGTTCTTTGTTTTTGTCACTTTCCTGTATTCCTCTTGGGTAGCTGAATGCAAGTCCCCGTTTCTTCTGAGTTGGTGATGGCTGTCTGTACTGGTGGCATCTCTCCAGCTGAGCAGGGCTCATTAGGCAGGTCTTACCAGGTCCCAAGTGGTGCAATGAGGCTTCCCAGCTGGGTAGAGTATGCTGGGCAGACCTTAAGCAGGTCCTGTGCAGTGCACCGAGGCTCCCCAGCTGCTTGGGCTTACTGGGTGGGGCCTTACCAGGTCCTCAGGGGTGAACTGAAGCTCCCCAGCTGGGTGGACTACACTGGGTGGATCTTCAGCAGGCTCCATGTGGTGTACCAAGGCTCCCAGCTGCTTGGGGTTGATGGGTGGGGCCTTACCAGGTCCTGAGCATGCACAGAGGCTCCCTGGTTGGGTGAAGTATGCTGGGGGGATCTTCATAAGGCACAGCTGTACACTGACACTCCCTGGATGCTTGAGGTTGCTGGGAGGGTAGGAGAGTTACTTTTAACTGGTATTTTTTTAACCATTTGCAGAAACGTTGACTTAAGAGTAAATTGAGTGTTACAAAAAGTGACATTCTTATATTCTATGTTATCCATGGGACAGACATGTTACTTTTTCTCTTTTGCTCTTTAAAATAAATGGAGGTTGAGAGAACTACTTCCTGTTGAATGCCAATACTCTGGGGCAACTGACATACTTGTGACCTTCACATAAATCTGTTTTAGTGGCAGAAGAAGGGTGGGAGTATAGGGACCATCCAGGCAGTGCTGCTGGTCATCTTGGATACCCAGGTGTCAACTGTGATGGTTTAGCTCATTTTGACAGTACAGGTTGTGCACTGAGAAATCAATGCTTTTTTTATAGCACCCAGGAGAGAAGAGTCAATAAAAATAACAATTTGAGCTAAAACTCCTTCTTGCCCTCCAAATGGCCATGAGCCTAAGCTTTTTCCTATCTTACTGTTCTTGGCCACAATCCCAGTGTTTCTTTTTTATGTGATCTACCCCTTACACCTCCATTACACGCAGGTACTTTTCCTGTGACCTTCTGCTGCCTAGACTCACCTCTATTATAGCACTTGTATGATAATGATCTGTCTGCTCTTACCTTTCCCTAAAGACTGAGAGCTCCTTAAGGACATGAACTTGTTTTTTCTTTCTGGGCAACACATATCAGTTAGTATGGAGCTATACAATCCTTACCTTGGATTATCAAAGTAATATATAGCTGATGTTAACATGGCAGATAGGACTCCTTGCTTACCTCCACCCTCTCTGGAAACTAGTAAGATGGCAACAAAGGAATACAATGAGGGTGAAATCACAAGGACAAAGGGATGGGAAAGAAGACAACAGTTGGGAAAAGTAGAAGTAATTTTGGAAGTTGGAGAGATAAAAATAATGGTAATAGACCAAGCAGGACCTGTAGGCAGCAGAGGCAGGAAGAGGCCAGGTGCAGGTTCAGCTGCATGCATAGGTGTGTGAATGACTCAGGCTCTAGACCACTAACTTCTCTATGTAGGGAGCCAGAGAGCTTGGAAGAAGAACCAGCTGAGAGTCTGTCTAAGGAATCTTTCTATATACTTTAGCCCCTATTATCTTGGTTTTCCAGCTTGGCAGGAGGCTAGATATCTGGTTTTTGTCTACATTGGACCAGAGACAGACTTGACTCTCAGATATAGGCCTGGCTAAAGGGAGAAAGTAACATCCCAGAAATAGGAGAAGTGTTTGTTTCCTAGAATACCAAATTAGAGTTATCTCTTTGGGGAGCGGGTTTATCCAAAAGACAGAAACACACGTTCACATTTGAAGTCTTGGACCTAGGGAATGATCTCATGACCATGAGTAACACCAGCTTCACCTGCATACCCTGGGCTTCCACCTGCATTTATAGCCTGATCTGTAAATATGAGTGGAGAACTACTGTGGTTTGGATATGGTTAAGTATATCTCCTAAAGGCTTACATGCTGAAAACATGGTCCCCAATGTGATAGCATTAAGAGGTGTGACCTATGTGAGATAACTAGGTCACTGGGGACATCACCTTTGGAAAGAATTAATGCTAGCATTATGGAGTGAGTTAGTTTCCTCTGCATGAGTTGTACAAGAGCTAGACCGGTACCTCCCCATTCTGGGTATCTGTTTTGCCATATGACCTCACACATGCTTTCCTACACTGTGATACGGTCCATTACAAAGCCTTCATTAGAGGCTGAACAAATGGGGCTGCTTGGCTTTGAGTTTCTAGATCCCAAAACTATGAGATAACTACTCTATTTTCTTTATAACTATGCAGTTTTAGGCAGTTTGCTATCACAACTAAAAATGGATTAAGATGAAAGCTTAGGAAGAGACAAATTTTAGAAAGGTACCTATCATGAAAGAGAGACTAAAACAACTATTAGGAGAAAAGGAACTTGGAGGACACAAAACCTTCCCCTAAATGTCAGAAATACTGTCAAGATATCCCAACCATGAAAGGGGAAAGAATCATAAAACAGGAAGAAGCTTTTAGAGATTAAGAATATACCCCCAACAATAATCACCAGCTGCGTATTCCATGCTATGTGCAGTGCTGGGTGTCAAGGAGATAAATGGTGATGACATAGGGTGATGATTGTCCTCGTGGGACTTCACTCTGGTGGTTACAGCAGCAGTAGGATCCATTAGAAGAAGATTTAAAAGATAAATTTAAGGGAATCATTTGCTGGAAATCATTTGCTGGCCCACATATTAGAGGTGTGGTCCAAGAGGAAGACAAAACTGAAAATAAATCCCTGAAAGACATAGAAAATCATTCAAGGCAGGAAATCATTCAAGAGATAAGAAAATATTTTCCCTGACTAGAAGGATACACAGTTTCAAATCAACAGCCTTCTGAGTGTTCAGCACTTTGAATAAAAGAAGGTTCACTCGATGGTGAACCATTATAAAATTTCAGACCCAAGGGTTTAAAGAGAAGAACCCAGAAGTTTGCAGAGAGAAAAGCAGAGGTCAAACACAGAGGAGTATAAAGCAGGAATGCAATGTACTTCTCAGAGCAGGTCTAGAATCCAGAAGAGAGTGGAGTGAAATCTTCAGAGTGTTAAAGTACAGTGATTTCCAGCTTAGAATCCTATATTTGGCCAAACTACCAGTCAATTAGAACAAGAGTTGGCAGATTTTTTTTTCCTATTAAGATGTAAGTGATTGGTAGATCATATACAAACTTTCTTGCATGTTCTTTTTTTTTTTTTTTTTAAATAACAACTTTTAAAATGTTAAAAAAAAGCCTCATTGGTCACAAAATAAATGAAAATAAGCTATGGGTCATATTTGGCTTGTGGGCTATAGTGTACTGTCCTTGAGAGTATAATAAAATTGTGTTCATATATGCAAGATCTTGGATAATTTAGTTCCTGTTATGGATTAGATGTCCCCGCAAGTCTCAGATATTCAAAGGTGATTGGATAAAGGGGGCACTAATGAGTTCAGTAGCTGTGTACATATGCTATTAGTAGGTAAGGCCTAGTTCGGAGAGGTGGGTCACTGGGGGCATGACCTAGAAGGGTATCCAGCCCACCCTCTACCTGGGCACCACAATGTGAGCACTTTTTCACCACCAAGTCACCCTGCCATGCCTTTTCTGCCTTGGAGCCAACTGACCATGGGAACAGAACCTCTAAAAACCTTGAACCCAACTAAACCTCTCCACTAAATGTGGGTGTCAGGTATTGTGTCCCAATTATGGAAAAGTGACTAAGACACCCTCGGAATAGCCTTTCTCACAAAGATGTGGAGAATGCACTCCAATATAAAGTGATAGTAAGCCGGGTGTGGTGGCGTATGCCTTTACTCCCAGCACTCGGGAGGCTGAGGTAGGCGAAGCGTTGTGAGTTCGAGGCCGGCTTGGGCTACAACGCGAGCGCAAGGCTGGTCTGAGCTACATAGTGCGACCCTGTCTCAAAAAACCAGGGCCGGGAGTTTGACTCAGTGGCTTAAGCGCCTGCCCTGGCAGGTGTGAGGCTGTGAGTTCAATCCCCGGTGCCGCAAAAAAAAAAAAAAAAAAAAAGTGATAGTAAACAAAAAAGTGAAGATGTGTGATCCAAGCAAGCAGGTGTCTAAGCCAGAAGACAGGCCTAGGGAATCTCTCTGGAAACAGTGAAAGGAAGTCCCAGAGCACAATGATACAGTGCACAGGGAGAGCTAACCAACCTGGTGAGAGATGCGGGAAGGGGCTCCAGGAGAGACACAGGAGGGAAATGGAACAGACAGATCATATGGTGAATCATCTGCAATAGAAAAGAGTTTTAGAGATATTGTAGAAAATTTGGGACAATTAGAGCTAGGTGGAAAGAACCTGAGGAAACAAATAAATGACACAATTATTAATTCTAGGAAATGCCAGTTTATATGAAACAATGGAATCACAGTGGACTGCATGGTTTATTGAACACTATGCTGACATGTAAGTAATAAATATTAATTGAACCCAAAGTTGTGAGTTGATAAATTTGGGAGTGTGTGGTGGAGGTGAGGTGTGAATGGGAGGATAGAGATGTGAGAGGGCTAAATCTCCTTTCTCATAATTGGAAGGTAATAGATAATATGCAAATATGAAAAATCAAGAGGTAACAGTATGAGTTTGTTATTTAGAAATAGGGAGTTGAAGACCAGCAAAGTCAGTTGAAAGAGTCAAAAGCAATTTCTCAGGAAACCAGGAATCAGGGACAGGGAGAGATGGAACAAATAGCAGTACAAACCCAAGAGTAATGTAAATATTATTATAAATATACAGATTTATCAATATCTAAAATAAATTTAGAAATTAATGAGCATTATAAAAATATTCCAGTGCACTGAAAAGTGTAAATGATCCAAAGTTAATAAAACATATCTAATAGGTTAAAACTGTACTTTGATTTATTTTGTATTTATTTTTCTCCATATAACTCTATTTTAAATTAGATTATTTCATCAGCATTTTTCTTGGGCACTAGCAATCTTGACAATACTTATTTATTTTTTATTTTTTGGTCAGGGCTTGGTACATTGCCCATACTAGCCTTGAACTAAGCTCGAGTGATCCTCCTACCTCAGCCTCCCAAGTTTTGGGACCGCAGGCACATACATCCAGCTGAGAACATGATTTGTAATGGCTAAATAACAATGGAGATATAAAAAATAAAAGGGGGGGCCTTGAATCAATACATGATGATCATCTTTGTAGATTTTGGTTTTAAATTCTGATAGTTTTTAAAGGTAAATTTTTAGAAATGTCCTAGAGGCTTTTGTTATACCTTATTAAGCTGCTTTTCAGAAATTCTAAACAAGGGATGAGAGCTATCAGCAAGTATGAGAGACCCTCTCTCACTGCATATTGGCCAGCATTGAGACCACTCATTGAAAAATATCTTTGCCAAACTGCAGGAATTTTCTGTGGTTTAAAATTTGCATTTAAATTTACTTATGTGATTTTTCATTACTTATTAGATATTTATGTTTTTCCTTTTGTAGAGTGTGCGCCCATATTCATTGCTATTCAATATGTACATGATGAAATTTTCTTAACAAATACTAGTTTTATCCATCGCTTGCCTGCTGAGTCTGCTGGCGACCATACAGTGGGGATTCTCTTTGGAACCATTCATCTTTGCTGTAAAGTAACCATGTATAAAATCCTGGACACTTTCCCCCAGCTTGTATTGGGCTGTAGGAATTAAGTCAGGGTCTTGGGGTAAGTCTCCCCACCTCCCTGAGTCTTCATTCAGGGGTCACGTCATTTCTTGGATGACCATTGCACCTCTGCTTTGCAGTCTTGTGTCAGTTATGTATGCTTCACCTTAAAATGTCCATCTCCTTGTCTTTTTCTTAAATTCTGGGAGAATTTTCAGACTGGCATTCTAATTCTCTATTTCATTGTCAGAAATAGCCCTCTGCTGCATGGTCTCCTCTGAGCACTAATTTGGCAATGATATTTTTCATCCCAAAAGGACTCTGCTATTCTCAGACTGCTCCCTTTTCATGAAAAGCTGTCCTTTTGTCATTATCTCATTTTCTCTTCTTCTTCAAGGGAAGGTCACTTGTCCTGAATCTGCAGCTGGACACCTTCTCTTGAACTGCAGTCTCTTCTCCTATAACTTGTGATTTTTCTCTGACCATTGGCTTCCTTCACAAAGGCCTATCTACCCCATTTTGGCTGATGGGAAGGCCAATCAGAGTCAGGGTAGGTCTTTGTTTCATTACTTTGTTCATAGCAAAAGGATAAAGACACCATTTAGGTTTATTGCAATGTCTCTTTGCATCTAAGAAACCTGTAGTTATAGGAGGCAACTACAGAGCCAAGGAAATAGCCATTGACAGGGCATTCTTCACTTGTGGGTTTTACCTTTAGTAGTTTACTAAATGAAATATATGAAGTAGGAAATCAAATTGCTTTTTTTCTCTACTTAAAACCTATTTATTTTTATTAAATAATCTGTCTTTGCATTCTCACTGAATTTTCCTCTGACCATATGTCATCTTTTAATATAGACTTTATGTTTCACTGTACTGTGTAGAGTCAGCATCACACTTACTTAATTTTTTTGTGGGGGGCGTCTTGGGGATTAACCCAGGGTCTTGCTACATCCCCAACACTTCAAAAAATTTTTAAAAAGATTTTGAGACAGGGTCTCATTAAGTCACTAAGTTACCCAGGCTGGACTCAAACTTGTGATCCTCCTGTTTCAGCCTTCCAGAGTGTTGGGATTACAGGTGTGGGTCATCATACTTAGGTTCATTTAATCACTTTAAATAAATGGCTTTTCCCATGAGGACTTGGACACATTTCTACCTAGTCAAGTGCCTAAGTACAGGGCAGAGCTGTCATCCTTGGTGCCCTAGATGGGTCTGGCTCAGGTCAGTCCCAGGTACATGTGTCCATGATCTTGCAGGTGAGGGTCTTTTTCTCACAATGTTTTATCATATACATCATTATATTACAACTGTCACATAGAAACTATGTACTTTGGCTGGTTTATATTTTCAATCTTGGAGATCTTAGTAAACTTATTAGCTCTAATAGTTTCTAAAATGTTTCTTCTGGATTTTCTAGGGATACTGTAATGTTATCTGAAAATAGCAGAAACACTTTCCTATAAGTATTGTATTTCTTATTTTTGAATGATGTCATTGGAAAATAATAGTGGTTAATAATAGTAGATATTCTTTCCAATTTCCTTGCTTCTGAAGTGTTATGCCATCATGCATCATATTAGGGAGGTATCCTTAGAGTTCTAATTTACTAAGAGCATAAAAAATCACTGAATAGGTATTAGATTTTATTGAATGACTTTTAAGTATGTATTGAGATGATGATTTAGGTTTCATAAAAATATATTGTCTTAGTAATGTGATATATTAATAGATACCATTATAGTGTATTGTACTAGAATACCTGGAATAAATGCTACCTGATCTTACTGAATTATTCTTTTATTAGCGATTTGATAACCTACTACTTTATATGGGTATTTTGCATCTAAGATTATATTGTTAAACACTAGCGATAATGCCATCATATCCTTATCCAATTTTCTTTGTGCTAGAAAATGGCTATGACAGATTGAATTACTGGTCCCAATTCCTTACTTTGCCACCATAACATTACACAAAGACAGAATGTACTTTCTCACCCTTGACTTAGGGTTTGGTTACAACACTTGCTTTGCCCAATGGGATATAAGCAGATGGGACACATAAAGTGATGTAAAACTTGCTTGCTTGGTGGCACTTGTACCATCCTCAATGGAAGAATAAGGAGGCAGCCACTGCCCCTCCTGTTTCCCTAGGTTCTGGAACAGATGAGGAACACACCAGTCCCAGTGGACCCACAGATCTGCAATCAAGAAATAAATCACTTATTCTAGTGAGCCTCTGATATTTTGCGGTTTTAATGCAGCTGTAGGCAGATGATACAATGCCTCATCTTGAACAACCAGAAATCATACTAGTGGATACTAGTTTTAAGACCTACATAATTAGAATTAGATAATGTGTAAACAATTCATGGTTGGTGCTTAGCAGTCATCACTCCCTCCATGGCCTGGCCTGGCTCAACAGATGAGAACTGTAGTGGACTCTCTTTTCCAAACACCGCCCCAACGTCATCTCCCAGCCCATGTACCCTTGAAGAACCTGGCTACTCCTCTCTGTGACTGCATTAGCCAGTGGCAGACATGATACTTGTGACTTCTGAGGAACTTTGCTCTTTGGGTATTGGGACACTGGGTCTTAGAAGCTACCATGCTGTGAAAGCCCAAACCAGCCTAAGCAGAAGGACCTCACACAGGGGCTAAGCACATGCTATGGTCCTGACATCTAGCATTAGCTGCTGGGTGTGTGTGGAGCCTTCCTGTGATTCCTGCCTCCATACATTCAGTCACTCTCAGTCTGTGAATTGTCTTAGTTCAGTCCCCAGACACAGTGGAACACAGACAAGTCACCCCATTGCACTGTATCCAAATTCTCAACCCAATGATCAAAGAGCATGATAAAATTTTTAGTACTAAGTTTGGGGTAGTTTGTTACACAGTAACAATTAGTGGAACTGAAACAAAGATTCTGAAAGGCTGTGTGATTTTCCCTTGGTTTTACTACTACTGAAATGTGGTAGGATTGAAATTTGAATACAAGCCTGCCTGTGCCTTTTCCATAGCACTGTACTAACTGGACAGTACAGGAAATGGTGGGGGGTGGGGGTGGCTAAGCAGCCAGAGCTAGGAATACCCTGAGGCAGCCCCAGCTCTGTGTACACCCCCAGCCCAGGTCACTCTGGGGTAGGATACAGATTTAACCTGCAAAATGAGACCATCACTCTCAACAAGCTAGGCCTCAGTAAAATGTTTATTGCCACTTAAAATGCTATCGGCCTCACAAACCATGAAGCAAAAACTTAATGCTGTTCCAAACTGTAAAAGCTTCATTATTGCCACAGAGAATGCCTTGGCACATTTATCAGCATTTTATTAAGAATTATCATACATATTTAAAACAAAACTACATGCATCAAAACAACGAAGAGAAGGATTCGGTAATGCTCAGATGTGGGAGCACAGACGGGTTCCTAATTGTCCTCTTTCCTCTTGCAGCCTTAGCTCTGGGACTTCCGCTGGGACCAGCTCAGTGCCCCTGTGGGCACAGACACAACGCAGCCTCTACCCACTTCATGCACGCTTTTGTTCATTTTCTTTTCTTGGTTGTGCTGTCTGAAAAGCACCCTGAGATAATGCCTTGAAACCCAAAACCTAACACATATCAGGAACAACTGCTGCAGTTACTGTTAGGAATGAAGTAAACAAGGAAGGGAAGAGGAGGTACAGCAGGATAAAAATGAAACGATGTAAGACAACAAACAAACAGCAACCAGGTTCACCACCAAACAGATATGCTAGCTTTTAAAAAGAGATTATTGTGATTAAGTTTGGCTTCCAAGATAAGCCTGGAAAACATGCTCTGGCTAGGGCTGCCAGGGCTTTAGGGCCATTTGGGCACTTTTTAAATTTCTTCACCAGATTCCAAGCATATTTAGCAAATTTAGCTGTGTTTGTTTGTTTGCTTCTTTAAGCCAGAGAGCTCTCAGCCTGGCCTGTGCAAATGCTTTGAGACTGTTTACCACTCTGCCCTCTGTCTTGCTGGCCAGAAACTCCATCAATTTCAAAGGATGCTGCATGCTTGGATTGCAGAAGCTTGGGGCAGGGGGAAAAACAGATTCAGGTATTCTGCTCCTCAGAGTACAGTCTCAGCCTTCTGGAAGGATAGCTGCTGGAGGTATGACCACCTACCCTCCTCAGCACCCTCAGCATACACTGCTCTTCTGCCTGCCTCAGTTTCCCTTGCGTCTGCACATTGTCGCTTTCAATCAGCAAACTCTTCCTGCACACTATAAAGTCCCCTCTGGTCTGCAGAATTTTTCAGAGCCTGAGTTTGTCAGAGTGAAGTCTTTCTTTCAATTCCATGTGTCTGTCTTGATTTGAGTGCAACTTTGTAAAAACCTGGCAAAGTAAACAACAAAGCCACAATATTTCATAGAGTTTAAACTTCCCTTCTGTGCCTGGACAGAAAGACCCTTTTTTATTACCCTCTCTGGCCTCTACTCCGCTGCTGGCTCCAAAACAGGTACTTGGAGCTGGCCGGCTGACAGCACCTCTGTGTATCTGAGCTATGGCAAAGTCTCTGGTAGGATATTCACCAGTGTGGGTACCTACTGCTTTTAGGACGGCAGAACCTATTTATTTTGTGTACCACCATCTTTCACCATTTAAGTCTGGACTGTGCGCATCTCTACCTGTGAAGAGAGAGTATCTTCTCAGAGTAGATGAGTTTTCACAGGAACTCACCAGAACTCTCAAATGCTAGGCTCTCACAGTTCTTCAGTAACAGATTCCCTTCACTTTCAGGGCTCTGGACCTGGCAGGTTGCAATCAGGCATTTCTGGCTGGCATGCAGCCCTCTGAAGGTTCCTGGGAAAGCATCCTCTGTGTGCGGCCTCTATGCAAAGCAGCCCTGTTCCTGATTAACTAACAAGGCCGGGACAATGTGTCACTTCAACTGTCCTCTCAAGACAGGCTCTCTAATGGCAGGAACTCGAGAAATTACCTCATCTCTTCATAGCCCCGTCCCTTCGCCTATGGCAGAAGAATAAATAATACCAGATGGTTCAGAGGGCTGGTGTTAGAGTCAAATGAGTAAGAGCAGGGAACAGATGCCAGCTGGTTCAGGGGCAGACACATAGTGGGCAGCATACATTTTCACTACAAACACCGTTTCCCTTCTTCTAAGGCAAAAGGAGGACACATTCAGTGGATGGCATATACTTTAAGCCAGGCAGTGGGGCAGTAGGGTGAATTCAGAAATGAATAGGAAGAGAGCTCTGCCCTCATGCAGCGGGGTCCCTTGGTACTGGGGAGATGATGGGCAGCCAACGGAGCAGTCACACTGGCGAGAGGCTCACCAGGGCAGCTTTGGGGCCCAGAGCAGGTTTTCTGGAGAAAGGGACATCTTAATGGGGTCACCCTTAGGCAGAAGGTGGGTGGTGACCGAAAAAAGGCAAGGCCTTGTTAATCAAATCAATTCTTTCCACTTTAATTGTATTGAAAAGAGACTTTAAAAAATCTTCAGAACAACTGAAGCACGATGACTCCTTGATCCTGCGCTACTATCCTTGCCCACTTCTTGATACATTTTCAATTTACCTTCATGGTAATTTACACTGAAGGAAACCGTCCAAGATCTGCCAAGGGATTCAATAAAATAGGTCATGGAGTTAAATGCTGTGGTGAAACATAGGGTTTAATTTTATGGATAAAATTTAAACTGCTTAGCTGCCTTTTTTGCATTATTCGTGTTAAGACTGATGATTACTCAGTGACAGGAAGGGGGGGTCACTGTAGAAGCCAGGAAACCATTTTCCTGATTCTTTAAGCAAGTCTGGTGGGGCTGTGGACTCTAGCCTCAAGGTCAGTGAGCGTCACACAAGGGAGAGCCCTGAGGAGCCCACCACCCAGCCTCCCTACCTGGGTTGCTACTGAAACTGTGGCAGGAAAAGGGAGCCTGGGAGGGCAATTTCTTCTTGGGCTTACACTGGGTGGAATCAGTCGAGGATGGCAGGGTTTCCATACTACTTCTTCCAGTAATTCTCAAAGAGAGAGCTGTACTGATATTCGCTAAAATGCATATGCCAGGCTCCCAGTACCCTGAGAGGAAGCTTATGAACTTTATAATGTTTTCTTTATGCACAAAGGGGAACTTTATTTTTTTCCCCTATGTAAAAAGAAAAAACTACAGATTGACTGTTTTCTTTCTAACTCAAGGTTATTTTATTAACCTATCCTCAGGCTCCAAAGTAAACAAGGACCACTTTTCTATAATGACCAAATTACCAATTTTATGAGTATGGAATAAAAGGGTATGGGATTCTTAGGTTGTAAATGTTTTATGGAGTTAATGCAATTTCATTCTTGAGGATTCATTCTAATAATGCCCTTAATTTACACCACTAATGTATTCCTTGGTCAATTCTGTTCATATAAATTTAAGATGATCTTTGCTACTTGTAATGACAGAAGACATAAATTACACTAAACTGAAGCTAACCATTCCTATTGAGCACTTAAAAATCAGTGTCTGCAGGGTTACATTTATTTTTTAAAATTTATTTTTCCTTTCAAGTACTCTCCAGTGTTTCTCTAACGGTTCTGTATAATGGTTACTAGGTACCTACCATCTCCTCCTAATAAAAAGGGATCAGTAATCAAATATTCTTGGAGACACTGGCATAGATAAAGTGAAACAGATCTTTATTACAGTCTGCAGATGTTTTGAGAGCCCCAAACATTCAACTCTCCAAGAACAGGACAGAAATGCCAGGGTTTACCAGGCTCATTTAACTTTCATGGATCATTCTGCTGGATGAGCATTCCAAATACCACACTTTGTGAAATACTTAGTTAACTTCATGAACAAATTACCTCAAGGATCAGGTTACTTTCTTTGGATGTACTGCCCATGAGACTCTAGAAAAATATTTTATAATTGTGCATGAATATAAGATCATTTGAGGAAACTTCTCAAATATAAACACCTGGCTATGTCATACAAATTTAAGTGCTGATCTAAATTACAGGAATCACCATCTACTTGATCCACTGTCACCAATATTAACTAATGATCAGTATAGTGCCTACCACCGTGATCCTCACCACCATCACACTGATAGCATCCTATCATACCATGACAAACAGAACCACAGCCAACACCATCACTCTGACCTACACCATCACTCTCCCTACCACTGATATCCCTCACTGCCATGCCAATAATACCATCAGCACTTCCACTGCTACTAACATCAACATCACCACCACACTACGATGAGCCAGTACTGCTAGTTATTACCATCATTATCTGCAGCACCACTTCTACCACCAGTACAGTTACCACCACCACTGCAGCCACCAGTACAGCTGTCAAAGAAGCCATCACCTTTGCTTCTACTAGTGTCATCATCCTTCTTGTATCAGGAAAGGAGAGCAGATAGAAGACAGTGTCACAATTCTAGGTTGCTCTCAAAGACTGAAAGATGTGTTAGAAAGGTTTTTGCTGCTCTGGCCAAATACCCGAGAAAACAACTTAGAGGAGGAAAGATTTATTTTGGTTCATGATTTCAGAGTTTTCAGACCACAGTTGGCTGGCTCTGAGGCAGAAAGGTCATGGCAAAAGCGCACAGCTGAGAAAAGCTGCTTACTTCATGGTAGCCAGGAAGTAGAGAGAAAAGCAAAGAGTTAGAGAGGCAGCGGGTAGGGACCAGATATAGTCACCAAGGGCATGTTCCTATGACCCTCTCCCTTCAACTGGGCTCCACTTTCTATTTCCATCACCTCCCAATAATACTATCAAAGTTTGATCTCATCAGTGGGCTAATCTAGTGATGAAGTGAGAGCTCTCATGATCCAATCACCTCCTGAAAGCCCCACTTCTGAGCATATAAGATTTTATGACTGTGGGGTTGGATTTAAACTACAACAGATGGTTAGAAACAATTCACATATTTTCTTCTTGCTACTATGGCATCTCAGCAATCATCAAGTGGAATCTGACATGGTACCAGCAGAATCCCAGGATCTAAAGGCTGGAGTACTAACAACAACCCCATCCAAGGCAGAGGTTCCTACGTTACACCCATTGCGGAGTCAGAGCTGTCACACGAGGCTGCATGTCAGCTGTCTCCACAGAAATACGAATGATAGGTTTGACTGGTTGTTAGAGAGGAACCCCTGTTTTTAGTCATGGAGCAACCACAGAGAGGCTTTAAACCAGCATAAAATGAGGCTTAACGTTCCTCTGAGGAGTTAGTTCATGGGGGTCATAGCAGATAAGTTCTTAATTGACTCAACTATATGCTCTTTTTCAGTAATTATGCTATTTTAAAGTTACGTTTTTTTTAATTTTAAAGAGAAAAAAATAAAAATAACAATAAAACAGTTTAAAAACAGGTTAGCAGGGGAGTGACAATAGTTAATATATTGCATATTGTTGGCTTCATAGTAGTTATTCAGAGTACAAGATATAGGCATGATATCTTGTCCAAACAATAGTAGCACAAGCCTTTCTTTTCAATGAACTAAGAAAAACTAGCTGTATAAATATCTTAACTATGCCATGTATAAATATATATTTTTCTTTTTTCCTTCCTTTCCTTTCCCCCGTCACAGTTTGTCTTCTCTTTTGAATAGTTTCTTTCCAATTCACAATATCTATTGTAGTGTGTGTACCTTATTTACTTGTTCAGTTTCTCACACTAGTAAGACAATACAATGTTTACACATATATGACTGATTTATTTCACTTATGAGTATGGTCTTGAGTTGCATCCATTTACCTATGAAAGTCTCTGCTTTATCCTTCTTTATGGCTGAGTAGTACTCCATTATAAAAAAATCACATCTTTTTTTATTCATTCCTTGGTTGATGGGCATTTGGGTTGTTTCCAAGATTTATCTATTACAAATTGTGCTGCTACAAACATGGGTGCATGTGTATCACTGTGCTATGATGTTTTTAATTCTTCTGGGAAGATACCCAGAAGGGGAATAGCTGGATCAAATGGGACCTCTAATCTTAGTTTTTTAAGGAATCTCCACACTGATTTCCACAATGGCTGTACCAGTCTACACTCCCACCAACAGTGGAGAAGGGTTCTTTTTCCCCCATGACCCCTATAGCATTTGTTATTGGTTAATTTTTTGATGATAGCCATTCTTTCTGGAGTAGATGAAATCTCAGTGTTGTTTTATTTCACATCTCTCAAATGACCAGTGATGTTGACCATTTTTTCATATATTTATTTGTTATTTGTATTTCTTCATCTGCGAAGTGTGTGTTCATCTCACACTTTGAATGCCCATTTTTGGATTGGGTCTTTGAATTTGGGAGGTCTGATTTTTTTCAATTCTTTATATGTTCTAGCTATAATTTTTTTGTCTGAGGGACAACTGGCTATAATTTTTTCTTACTCTGTTGTATTTATACTCTATCAGTGATTTCTTTTGTTGTGCAAAAGCTTTTTAGTAAAATGAGATCCCATTTGTTGATTATTTGTAATAATTCCCTTGCAGTCTGGGTTTTGTTCATGAAGCCTCTGCCTATACCTATGTCTTCGAGATTTCTCCCTATTTTCTCTTCCACTAAATTTAGAGTTTCTATGTTAATATTTAGATATTTGATCCATTTTGACTTTAATTTAGTGCATGGTGATAGACATGGGTCTAGTTTTAGTCTTCAGCACATGGAAAGCCAGTTTTTCCAGCACCATTTATTGAGAGACTATCTTTTTTCCAGTGAACATATTTGGCTCTTTTGTCAACGATAAGGTGATTGTATGTTTGGGGTTGTATCTGCGTCTTCTGTTTGGTTCCATTGATCCTTGGGCCTGCTTTTTTTGCCAATACCATGCTGATTTTATCACAGTAGCTTTGTAGTATAATTTCAGGTCTGGGATCGTGATGCCCCCTGACATGCCTTTGTTGTCCAGAATTGTTTTTTTAGGAGTGTTTTCTCTGGACCTATGAGGTATGCTAATGATATTTTGATTGGGATTGCATTAAATCTGTATACCAGTTTGGGGATTATGGCCATTTTTACTATGCTGATTCTTCCTATCCATGAGCAAGGAATGTCTTTCCATTTTCTGATATCCTCTTCAGTCTCCTTCTTTAGGGTACTGTAATTTTCACTGTACAGATCTTTTATATCAATTGTTAGATTGATTCTTAAGTATTTCATTTTTTATGCTAATGTGAAGGGTGTGGTTTCCCTAATTTCTCTCTCCATGAGGTTGTTGCTTGTGTACAGGAATGCTATTGATTTTTTTTTTCTTTTTTTGCGGCACTGGGGATTGAACTCACAACCTTGCGCTTGCCAGGGCAGGCGCTTAAGCCGCTGAGCCAAACTCCTCAGCCCTGGTTTTTTTGAGGCAGGGTCACACTATGTAGCTCAAGCTGGCCTTGCGCTGGCATTGTAGCCCAAGCCGGCCTCGAACTCACAATGCTCCACCTACCTCAGCCTCCCGAGTGCTGGGATTAAAGGTGTGCGCCACCACGCCCGGCTGCTATTGATTTTTGAGTACTGACTTTGTATCCTGCTACACTGCTGAATTTGGATATTGAATCTATGAGTTTTTGGTGGAGTTTTTGGGTTCTTCTATGAAGAGTATCATGTCATCAGCAGATAATGATAATTTAACTTCTTCCTTTCCTACATTTATTCCTTTTATCTTTTCCTTTTGTCTAATTTCTCTGGACACTCTTTCCACAGTTATATTTAATAGGAGTGGTGATAATGGACGTCCTTGTCTTGTTCCTGATTTTAGAGTAAAAACTTTGAGTTCTTGACCATTTAATACGATGTTGGTTGTTGATTTGTCATAGATTGCTTTTATGAGATTGAGGTAAAGACTATTCCAATTTTCTGTAGGACTTTTATGATGAATATGTGTTGGACTTTGTCAAATGCTTTTTCTGCATCTATGGAGATGATCACGTGATTTCTGTTTTTTGTTCTGTCAATATGGTATATTAAATTTATTGATTTGTATATGCTGAATCATCCCTGTATCCCTGGGATGAATCCTCCTGTGACACGATAAATAATCTTCGTGATGATTTGCTGCATTCTGTTCTCCAGTATCTTACTAAAGATTTTTGCATCTCATTAGGGAGATTGCTTCGTAGTTGTCTTTTTTTGGTCACATTCTTCTCTGGTTTTGGAATCAGGGTAATACTTGCTTCCAGGAATGATTTTGGAAGTATGCTTCCTTTTCAATTTCTTTAAAGAGTTTCAGCATTAGTGGCATTAGTTGTTCTTTAAATTTCTTGTAGAATTCAACAGTGAATTTGCTAGGGCCTGAGTTTTCCTTTGTTGGTAAATTTTTAATTACATTTTCAATTTCATTTACTGATATCGGGTTATTTAGAATTTTTATAGCTTCTTGATTTAGTTTTGGCAATTTGATTGTGTCTAGGAATCTGTCCATTTCTTCTGCATTTTTCATCTTACTGGAATGTAGATTCTCATAGCAGGTATTGGAAATCTCCTGGATTTCTGTGGGTTCTGCTGCAATTTTTCCCTTTTCATTCCTAATTGCTTGACTTTGTGTTAATTCCTCTTTTGGTGAGGTTGGCTAATGGTTTATCAATTGTATTTATTTTTTCAAAGAACCAACTTTTCATTGATTCTTTGCATAGTTTTCTTAATCTCTACTATATTAACTTCTGCTGTTATCTTTATAATTTCCTCCCTTATATGAGCTTTAGGTTTGATTTGTTCTTTTTCTAGAAGTTGGAGGTCCAACATTAGGTTGTTTATTTGAACTCGTTGTATTTTCCTGATATGTGAATTCATCACTATAAATTTCCCTTGTAGGACTGCTTTTGTTGCATCCCATAAGATTCTGTATGTTATATTAGTATTACAGATTAATTGTATATACTGTTAAACTGTCTTTAATTTCCTATGTGATCCATTGGTTGTTCAGAAGGATGTTGCTTAATTTCCATGTGTTAATGTAGTTTTTGTGATTTCCTCTGTCACTGGTGCCCAGTTTCATTGTGCTATGGTCAGAGAGTATGCATGAGATGATTTCAGTTACTCTCTATTTACTTAAACGTGTTTTGTCAGCTAATATGTGGTCTATTCTGGAGAATGTCCCATGTGCAGCTGAGAAGAATGTGTATTTTGATGTTTTGGGGTGGAATACTCTATAGACATCTATCAAGTCCATTTGATCACAAGCTTGGTTTAATACTAATATTTGTGTTTTTTTTTTTTTTGGTCTAGTTAATCTATTTGTGAGAGTGTGGTATTAAGGTCCCCCACTACAATTGTGTTAGTGCTTATTTGATTTTTTATGTCTGTGAATATTTGTTTTATGTAGTTGGCTGAACCTGTGTTTGGTGCATAAATATTTATGATTGTTATCTCTTCTTGGAGTTTTCCCTTAATAAGTATGTAGTGACTTTCTTTGTCTGTTCTGATCAGTTTTGCCTTAAAGTTTGCAGTGTCTGAAAATAGACTATCTACCCTATTTTTTTCTGGGTTTCTGTGGCATGGAGAATTGTTTTCCATTCTTTGACTTTTAGTCTATGAATTTCTTTTTGGGTTAAATGTGTTTCTTGAATGCAGCATATTGTTGGATCTTTTGATTCATTTTGATAGTCTGTTTCTCTTGATTGGTGAATTGAGACCATTTGTGTTGATGGTTATAACTGTTAAGTATTGGCTTTTATTTCTCCTGCTGTTTTCCTGTTGTTTTTTTCCTTGCTTTTCTCCTCTGTTTAATTGCTTGCCCTGTATTGTGGCTTCTTTCTACTGGTGTTTATGGTCCTCATTATCTCTAATATGTCCTTCAGAGCATTTTGTAGAGCTGGTTTGGCGGTAGAGTAAATTTCTTCAGTGGTTCTTTGTCATGGAAGTAACTTATTTCTCCATCAACTTTGAAAGATAGTTTTGTGGAGTACATCAATTTAGGATGAAGACTGTTTTCCTTTAGGGCTTGAAATACCTCACTCTAAGCTCTCCTTGAATTGAGGGTTTGTGTTGAGAAGTCCGCTGTGATTCTTTTCTCTAGCTGCTTTTAATATTTTGGTCTTGTGCTGAATTTCTGGAACCTTGTTTATTATATGTCTTGGTATAAATACTTTGGTCATGGCTATTTGGAGTTCTATATGCTTCACTTACTTGTATGTCAAATTCTTTATCCATGTTTGTGAAGTGTTCTGCCATTATTTCTGTGAAGAGGTTTTTAATGGCTTTTGCACTGTCTCTAGCTTTCTCACTGATTCCAATCAATATTATTCTGTTCTTCTTTGCTTCATTCTGTAGTTGTTGGATTGATTTTTCATGGTCTCTTGCTATTTTTGAGATATCTTTCATTTCCTGGTTGCTAGTTGTGTTCCTGTCTTCTAGATCTGATATTCTATCCCCACCTTCATTCAATCTGCTGCATATACTTTCAATGGAGTTTTTAACTTCATGCATTCTGTTTGAATCTGTTTCACTGATTCCATCTTTTGTCTATGTTTGGCATTCATGATTTCCAATGTTTTCCTGAGCTTCTCTATTTATCTGTGTCTGCTTTAATGCCTTTCATTTTAATAGTCATTTGCATCTTAGGGATTATTTTTTTCTATGGCCTCTTTCATTTTTTTTCCTCTTCTGATGCTATCATTTCAGACAGTTCCATTTGTTGGCTTCTGATTTCCTCTATCTCTTTGTGTTCTAGACTTGTCCTGGGAGGGCTGGTCATTTGGGGTTACATTTTGCTTCTTTGTCTTATCATTTTTTATTTTCTATTTTAATTTGTTTTGTGTGTTGATGCTGTAGGTTTCTTATGCTAGATAGCCTTATCACTGGTGTCGACGCTTTCTTAGGAGTTGGCTGTTCCTCCCCATGTTTTCTAGATGTAGGTGATTTTTGGTCTTTATGTCTATCCCAAGAACCTACCTTCCCAATATATTAAGACTGAGGCATTGCTATCTATTTGATTTAGGGCCCATTACTTTGGTACTGGACTATGATGATGATTATAGCCCCTTACTATTGCAGTGTTGTCATATGGGGTGAGGTGGAGACTGCTTATAGCACGTATGACATCCTGGTTAAAGTAGTTCAACTGGCAACAACAATAGACTCAAGTACAGCCTGGTTACTAACAAATTGTGTTAACTATTAGTCTGATACCTGTAACTGTAGGAGGAAGATTTACAGAAATATAATATAATCCAACTTAGCAGAAACTTCCCTGCAATGATTTTCCACTTAGTAGAGTGATTTTAGCCTGTTGTTGGGGGGAGGTTCAAGAGGATAGGGATAGGATGAAGATGGAGAGATGAATGGGGTTAAATATAGTAGGAGCAAGTTTGGAGGCAGAGGACAATCTTCTAGGTTTTGGATAATTGTAGGACACAGGATGGAAAGATTAGAAGAGAAGCCCTAGGAATTTTGAAGTGAACTAGAAAGACAGGAGACAATGTTCACTCACATGGAAGTATCATGAAGTCAAGTGAGATAGTTGACTAAAGAGAGGAAGAGTAGAATAAAACAGAAATAAAGGTTAGAGATCTAAATCATGAATGAGAGAGAAAAGAAGGAAGAAAAGAAAACTGAAAAGAAAAAGAAAAAAAGGGAAAAAAAACCAATAACCAAAAAATTCCTCACACACTGAAAAAACAACATACAGAAAGAAAAACAAAATAGGACAAAGCAGAACAGAGAAAAAATGAGAAAATAAAGGGAAAACAAACAAAAAAGAAAAAAATAAAACAAAAAACAAAACAAAACAAAACACAAATCTAACTGAATATCAAGAGGGAAACCAATCAGAGAGAGAAAAATGAAAGTAGTGAAATTCCTCTAGTGTCTATAGTTCTGTGGTAGGTCCAAGTCAGATCCCAGAAGTGTGTACTCTGGCCAAGACTGCAAGTGGGTTTGTGCTGGATTTGGGTCTGATCTTTGTCTCTGGATTTGGGGGATGGGATTAGTTTTCTGTGGCTGGAGTTTTCTCCAGTTGTTTAGAAAAGAAAAAATAAATAAAGAGGAGAAAAAAAAGAAAGAGAAAATACAAGAAAAGAGAAGGGGGTGATTCTACCCGCTCATTTCTATTCCTTGTGTCTTTGTCCCCAAGCACAGCACTCCTAATTTACTACCTGTTGGCTCATATTGTTACTGTTGCATGGGACATTTCCACACCTCTAGTGCCACCTGTCCACCATGTGCAACTTAGCCAGGGTCCTACTGTGTCACTGGCATTCTTGCAGGTCTCCAGGCCCACCAGCCACTGCTGTTCCAGGTTGATGGAAAAAGGTAGGAACCGATCTCGGACTCTTCTTTCCAGTCATGCAGTCCCGGGTCAATGCAAGAAGGGATAAGCTGAACTCATACTCTTCTTACCAGCTCTTAGGTTTATAGAAGAACTGGGGAGCCAAACTCAGGCTCTTCTCTCTAGCCATGCTGTCCTGGGACAATGGAGGAAGGGAGGAGCATGACCGCACACTGTCTCTCCAGTTGCACAGTGCGGGACCATAGAGCTACATTTTTGTATGTGTTGCTGTACATACTACACATATAAAATGTATAGTAATAATAATAATAATAATAGGTGTCATAGATGAGTGTTAGCAAAATTTCATGAACTGGTTTTACATGTCCCATTTTCTTAGTCCTTCTTAATTCTTTGTATGAAAGAATGGTGATTGTCATTCTCATTTTTCTAATGAACAAAGAGGTTAAATAACTAGCCCAGGGTCACAAAAATAATTCACTATAGAATTTAAGATCTGAACTCAGATAAACTAGTTCTAGGGCCCCATGACCTTAACCAAAACACCACACCATGAACACAATACTGCACTTTGTCTATGCATATAAGCAGTGCATAAATGTCAGCTGTATACACACTATCCTGCTGTGTAACTTTAAAGGTGATTTGAGGGATGTCCAAGTATAATTATATGTGTCTTGTCTCATGTGCTGATTTTGAGCACCTTCCCAGAGGACATGTTGTTCTATTGACACCTAAGGGAGAAAAGTGATATGAAAGACCTCCAGGACAAAGCAATATGCTACGTGGTCTGGTGGTGGAGGGATGACCATAGGCAAACTTCTTGTTAATTCATATTACTAGTACACAATGAGGGGCAATGGTATGCAGGCACTGAATGTGGACCCTGTTACTCCTTATCCTATGGCTAATCCTGTGTGTTAAATCCTGAGTCGGTCTCAAGAAAATATAACTCAGGTGTAACTTGCTGCAGTTTTCTAAGCATTCACACAAATAACAAGGGTCACTGAAGGCAGATCAGTGATAATTCTGAGGGCAGGGCAGAGGTGCAGATAGGTGATCATCAATCTGTCTACTTCACCGTTTCATTCCTTGGACATCTTGATATTAGAAATGATCATTTTGCAAATGTACCTATTGTTAACTCTTGAAAATACAGAAATAGATGAAATATTTTCTATATATGCTACAATCTACAAGCGTGGATAGATAGAATGATTTTTTAAAAAGAGATGGACTCTCGGTAGTGTTAAGCTGTGCTTCATTCTAAGTGTCCAGAGTGGGTCCAGACCATTGTGGAGGATGCTCCAGGGAGGATACTGGCTGGATTTGAAGATGCCCCTCAGCTCTAAGATTCCATCACCATCACCATGCTCACCATCCTCTTCTATTAGTTCCCAGGACATGCTAGGATCTGTGTTGAGTGTTTACAAAAGTTCCAAGATAGGTCTGCTAGAATTCCTCTCTGGCTTCTTAATTGGCTTGGTCAGGGTAGCCATTTGAAGGTTGGAAATTGTAGCAGTGGGATTTGAAAGCAGGTGAATATATCTGGCAGTTAAGTGTTTGTTTGTTTTTGTGTTTTGTGCTTGTTTTAACCAGACTCCTCTCAGATTAAGATTCTTCATCTCTTCAAAGAGGGGGGATGTCAACTTTATGGGTTTTAGAGATTAAATAACAGGACATTGAAATACTTTATAAAGTATAAGAAGCTCTTTATATGTATTATTACAAACTGTTATTTTGATTTCTTGTGATTAAATTAAGTACTTTTACTATAATTATTTATTGACATGATATGCTTTCAACATAATTGGTTTCTTTTGTAATTCTTCCTACTTTATTTTGACTTTTTGTTTTATAATACTTTTAGGTTTAGAGAAGTTACAAAGATAAAACAAAGTGTTATCATATACCCTTGACTAAGCTTTTGAAAATGTTGACATCCTACAAAACCAAGGTACAATGATCTAAATCAAGAAATTAAGACATTAATCTAACATTATTCACCAATTCATTCACATTTCTCCTGTTGCCCACAATGCCCTTTACTGGCCTAAAGTCTAGTCCAGAATTTCAAACTGCGTGTAGTTGTCCTGTGTCTTTAGTATCGTCCAAAGAGGGACAGCTCCTCTGTCCTTCAGGACTTCGATGCTGGAACGTGCCAGCTAGTTACTTTGTGGAACAGCCTTCAGTTTCATTTGCTGATGTCTTCTCATGATTAACTAACTAGGCCTCTTACTTTTAGGAAAGAACACTTCACAGGTGATGTGGTCTCCTCAGGGCTTCATATGAAGATGGTACAGGATTCTGAGGACATTATCTTTGATGACTGAAATGGTGTCCAACAGATTCTCTACAGCATAGTTCCTATTTTCCCCTGTGTATCTGTAAGTATGCAAATATTCTTCTCCCATCATACTCTTTTCCACTAATTTTAGCATCCACTGATAATTCAGGTCTGCAACAATCATTTTACCAGGACATTTACACAATGGCAATTTTCCATTTCCAACATTTCTTCTACACTAATTAGAATTCTACTGTAAAAAACAACTTACATTTTCTACTGTATTTATTTATTCATTTATTTTTATCAATATATATGCATGGTTATTATTTTATTCTATGGGGCATAAACCAGTATCATTATTTTGTTTCTTATATTATTGCATATCAACCCAGTGGAAGCCCTTGTAAGTTACTCCTGTATCTTTCTTACATGCACCCATCATTTATTAAGCACTTCTTTGCTTTCTGGAACCATAATATGTTCAGCTTTCTCTTATAATTTCTCTGCTCAGCTCTGGAATCAATCATTTCTCCAGGGAGCTCTGGTTTCTTATTGAAGAATGGTATTTAGAAGCCAAGAGCCCACTGCTATGGGGGTTTTGTGTTTTCTAAGCCTTCTTAGAGGATTGAGCTCAGAAATTCTATATGTAGACATGTGTGCAATTATATTCATACTACCTATCTATATATGTATACATCTATCATGACATGTGCCCTCACCCCTCTGTATTTATTTCTATAACTGTCTATGTAACTGTATCTGTATCTAACTACATGTTCATACTGAAGTCTCCAATTCCAGTCTGACACCAAAGTGTTCATTCTACCCTCTTTTCCTTTCCTTATCTGTAATTTTTTTCTTCAATAGTAAGAAACACCTCCCATGTTCATGGAGTGGCAGAAATTAGTATGTTAGGTAGCCATACTACTGAATGATCAACAGATTTAGTGTAATCCCTAACAAAATACCAATCCCTAACAAAATACCAATCCCTAACAAAATACCAATTACATTTTTTAAAAAACTAGAAAAAATCCTAAAATTCAAATAGAAGCATAAAAAGCTCCAAATAGCCAAAGTAGTCCTGAGCAAAGAGTAATGTTGAAGGTATTTTAATATTTGACTTCAAAATATACTACAAAACCATAGTTACAAAAATAGCACAGTACTGACACAGAAACAAACATATAGGCTAATGGAACAGAACACAGGAATCAGAAATAAGCCTACATACAACCTTCCTCTGTAGATTCTCAACAAATGAGCCAAAATGAAATGTTGGAGAAAAGAGCCTCTTCAAAAAATGGTGCTGGGAATACTGAAAGCTAGTGTATTGGGTGATACTATGTACCCCCAAGTCCTCATACACTTTTGATGGGGCTGAATCTGGGTCTTGTGTTCGGTTTGTTGTCTAGAGCTGGGATTGATAATGTGAGTGCTACACCCACCCAGGGGTGAAGCTGAGATACAGCGTAAAGGAGGTGGGTCTTCCTCTTGCTCGCTTCTGCCCTCTCTCTCACCAGTGCACCTTGCAGTTGCAGCGACCATGAATGGCAGCCCTGCCATGCCACGCTGCCTTGGAGCCAACTGAGTATGGACTGAAACTCCCGAGAAACTGTAAGAAATAAGCCTTTCGTTCCCTAATTTTGGGCGTCAGGTATTTTGTCTTGGTAATGAGTGAAAAGTTATTAGGCAACTAGATATAGAAGATTAAAACTAGATCTCTGTCCTTCATCTTAAACAAATATCAACTGAAAATGGAACAAAGATCTTAATGCAAACTTGCAACTCTGAAATGACTAGAAGAAAACATAGGGGACATGCTTCAAGATATTGGTACATGCACTATCTCTTAGATAGTACTCTAACAGCTCAGAAAATAAAAGCAAGAATTAACAACTGGGATATATCAAATTGAAAAGCTTTTGCACAGCAAAGGAAAAAGTCAACAGAGTGAAGGGACATCCTTTAGAATGGGAGAAAAACCACCAGTTATTTATCTGATAGGAATATATAAAGAACTCAAAAAAGTCAACAACAAAACAAGTAACACAATGAGGAAATGGGTAAATTATCTTGAATGATACTTCTCAAAAGTAGAAGTACGAATGGACAATAAATATGTGAAAAAATTGCTTAGCATCTTTAACCATCAAAAAAATGCACATCAAAACTAGATAGGCATGGTGGTACATGTCTGTAGTCCCAGAACTCTGGGAAGCTTACGCAGGAGGATTCCGAGTTCAAGCCCAGCCTGGGCAAATTAGTGACTCAGTGAGACCCTGTTTCAAAATCAAAAATAAAAAAGGGCTGGGCATGTAGCTCAGTGTGAAAGGCCTAGCTTTAATCCTCAGTATCACAAGCAAGCACACAAACAAAAACAAAAATTTACAGAGATTCCATCTCATCCTATTCAGAATGGCCATTATAAAAACAAAAGTCTGGCAAAGAGAAAAGGGAGCCCTTATATACTGTTGGTGGGAAAATAAATTAATACAGTGCTACTGGAACATAGTATAGCAGTTCTTCGAAAAACTAAATGTAGATCTACTACATACCCCTTCTGGTTATGTACCTAATGTCAGCATACTATAGAAATACCTGCATACCCATGTTTATTTGCAGAACGATTCACAATAGCCAAGATATGCAATCAGCCTAGATCAGATGAGTGGATAAGGAAAATGTGGCATATATACACAATGGAGTAGTTTTCAAACATAAGGAAGAATGAAATTCTGTCATTTATAGGAAAATGGACAAAACAGGAGGTTATCATGTTAAGGAAACTAACCCAGATACAGAGACAAGAATCATAAATTTTTTCTATTACATGAAAACTAACTAAATAAATAAAATTTTAAAAAGATGACCTGAAAACAGATGGCAGACTAAGAGGGAAGAGGAAGAGGGATTGCAGGAAGGAGAGAGAGGGAGGGCAGGAAAAGTAGTAGTAAGGGTGAATAGGATCAAAACATGGAATGTCACAGTTAAACCCATTAATCTGTACAATTAACATGAGTTAATAATTCTTAAAAATTATAAACAGGGTTCAGTGGCATATGCCTATAAACTGAGCTACTTGGCAGGCTGAAACAGGAGGATTGTAAGTTCAAGGTCAGTTTGAATAAATTAGTAAGATCCCATCTCTTCCATAAAAAGGTAAGAAGCTGGCTCTATTACCATGATAATATATTCATTTGATTGATCCTAATATTTATATAAAGTAGTTCTAAAACTGTTCACTCATACACCTGCAGAAAACACACAAACTAACTAAAGGCTGTAAGCACTGCAGTATCCAGTCACGATGCAGATTTCATTATTGAGTTCTTTCCTACTGCATTCAGGGCGACTACATATTCAATTGTAATGGAGTTAGGCTCATTTGCCACTGTTTGCATTTCATCTTGGGTTGCCCTCACATCTTGGTAGGTTTTAATTATATACAGCATTTCATTTTTCTGGTATATGATTCCATGTTCTAAGGCAGAGCTATATATATATATATAAAGGACCCACTCAGAGAAAGGGTCTGTCTCTCATTCTCTTCCTTTCCCATCTCCCTTTTCTTTCCACTCATTCCCCTTTTACCCCTGTAGGTAACCAATCACATTAGTTTATAAAATCTATTCTTAAATGATTTTGTCTTTTTAAATTTATTTTCCCTATAATTATCAGTAACTCATAAATTTCCCCAAGGTCTAACTCTGTTTGACAACCTCATCTTTAGGAATATTTATACAGACACATCTATTCAGTTCATTTTAACTAATGCCCTTTGTGCTGTTGGGAATTCTCCTTCACCAACTGTTTTATCTGATGCCAGCCTGGGTTTTCTGAATGCTCTCTGCATCGATTCTCTTTATGGTCTGCTTAGCAACCAAGCCAGATGCTGGTCTCTGCTCTGAATGAGCATTGCACTCTCTTTGGAAGATGGAGATGGTTACTAGCCCTGGTATCTAAACTCTGAAACTGTCTCCTTGGGGAGCTGAGCTTTCAAGGTGAGTGGATAGAGCACCAGCAGCCAAGGGTGACAGAGAGGACAGAGTTAATTCAGACAGACAGGACAGGGTTAATTCAGGTCATCTAGTTACTTCCATAGTAACATCTTATAATAACATACTATCATATCACAACCAGGATACTGAGATTGATGGATATAATCCATGACCAGGATACTGAGATCAATACAATCCATTTTGTTTTCTTAAGACAGGGTCTTGCTATATAGTTCAGGCTGGCCTTGATGTCACTGTGTACCCTAGGCCAGGCTCAAACTTGTGATGATCCTCCTGCCTCATTCTCCGGAGTGCAGGGATTACAGGCGTGTGCCACCATGGCTGGCTGATATAATCCACTTTTAAGAATTTTATTCAAATTTTATCAGTTTTTTAATGCACTCCTTTGAGTATGTGAGTATAGTGTGTGTGCATTAGTTCTATGAAATTTCATAACATCTGTAGTGTTCATGTCACCACCACAGTCAAGACAAGAGCAATTCTGTCATGACAGGGAACTTTTGCATGGCTCTTTCACATCTACACCCTCTTCCCTTCTGCCCTCCAAGCCGTCTTCCCTAACCATTGGCAACCACCAATCTGTCCTTTACTTATGTAATTTTGTCATTTCATAATTTTATGTAAACAGAATCATATAACATGTAGCGTTTTAGGATTGCCTTTTTTTTTTTTTTTTTTTTTTAGGATTGCCATTTTTGACTCAGCATTATTCCTTGGAGGTTCATCAAGGTGCTGCAGGAGTGGGTCATTCTTTCTATTGCTGAAGTGTATTCTATGCTATTCAAGGAGAGTTGAGTGACTTCTGGTTTGGGGCTGTCATGAATAAAGCTGTAATAAACATCTATGTCCTTGTTTTTGTGTTAACATATTTCCATTTCTCTGGGATAAGTGCCCAAGAGTGAAATTGCTGAGTTACTTGGAAATTGCATGTTCAGTTCTATAAGAAGCTGCCTAACTGCTTTCCAGCCTAGCTGTGGCTTTGCACCCCCGCTGCCCACTAGGAATGGTCTACTTTTTCCAGATTCTTTCCAGTACTTGGTGTTACCACTCTTTAATTTTAGCTATTTTGGTAAATACATAGTAATGACTTATATGTTTTAAGTAGCATTTCTCTAATGGCTAATATTGGTAAATATCTCTCTTTGTGTTTATTTGCTACCTGCATAACTTCTTCAGTGCCTCTTCATGCCTTCTGCCTATTTCTTAGATGGATTAACTGCTTTTCCCATTGAGTTTTGAGAGTTCTTTATATATTCCAGACACTAGTCTCTTGCTGAATGAGTGGTTTGCAACAACTCTTTTTGAGCAATGAGAGACTAAGACTAAATGAGCAAAAAATAAAACAAGTATGTTGATATTTTGGGTTCGTATTTAGTTGGAGGAAAAGAGACAGTAAGAAGTTAGGGGAAGAGATGGGGTATCTTATGATTCATGAGGTTGAGGGCCAGTTCTCCAGAACATCCTAAACCAGGGGTACAGGGATCTTGCAAAGGGTCCAAGGGCCTTCGTATGACGGATAGGCCTCTGCATAGAGCTGTTCACCCCTACCCTGGTACGGCTAGGTCTGCTGCTGTCATAGAAACTGTCTCCTCCAAGATCCTTTGAAGACTGTTTCAATTAAGCCACAACTCAAGGGAGAAATATAAGGGCAGTATGAAAATACTGATTTGTTATTGAATCAGGAAGGTACCTTTAATTTTGAAAGAATTAGGAATGTGACACATGCAACCTCAAATCCTTGAAGCCTTACATGATAGGAAAAAAATTATCTTGGTTCAAAACAATTGCTGAAATAATTCCACATTCTTAAACCTATCTTCTCCAGAAAAATCTTTTAAATTAGAGATGTGAAAATGAAAAGTTTTTTCAGACCAAGCTGGGTACTGCCCATGAATATATATTAAATCATTCTATTTGATTAATAAATGTCTCTGTGAGCTCAAGATTAAAGTAACATGCTGAGCTTATATAATATTTACTCATGCTCTTGTGGTATCTCCAAAAGCCCAGAAGACCCAGAACTGAGGCTGTCACAGCCCTAAATGGAATTATTACAGCTTAATTTCTTCTCTTATCTCAGATTGTACTGCGCCACCTTATCATGATGCATTTAATTCTCTCCATATGCACTGTGTAACAGAGAATTAAAATTAAAATCACAGGGGTAGCAAAAATGTTGTGTATCAAAGTGGACACTGATTTGACATTTTTATTTAACACAGGGAATTGCTAGGATAAATGATATTACAATAAATACGCTTCAATTTAAATGCAAGTCACTGAAAGGAAAAACTGGGAGCCATAAAATACCTTTCCCCTCCTCAAGGTTGTCCAAAGGGGAAAAGAAAAAAGGACAAGGCTTTGGTCTGGGCTGTTATCTTTATGATGCAATTCAATCTGGGATGCGACAAGCATGTGGGGCAAGATCATTAGAAAATAACATCATAAAGTATCAAGAAAGGGTGAAAAGAAAATAGAAGAACTGTTTTGTGGTTTTCTCACTTCCATGCATAGATATGAGAATATTATGTTAACCTGTCTGGTCATGGCCACAGAACTGAGAGATGCTTTATACCAGCACTGAGTTGGGCCAAGAAGGATGGAAAAAGAGGCCAAGCATCTACTGGATATATTGTGTGGGCTGGACACTTGGTGTACACCATCTCATTTAAGTCTTAACATAAATAACCTTGAAGGCTAGGAGATATTATGCCCATGTGACAATTGAGGAAAGACAGAATCGACAGGTGGAGAGAATTACTCAGTCATGCAGCTAGTGAGTGGACCTGACACCAAGGTTGATGCAAATTTGGTGACTCCTTTGTGTGACCCCTTTGATGATCAGAAGGGGGAATGAGGTCTTCTCTAAAGTTCATCACTGCATTTTTTTCAGCATTTAAAGGAAAGCAGAAAGCCAAGGTCTATATCTTTGTTACTTTTCTCACTGCTGAGACAAATATGTGACACCCAAAGTTAAAGGAGGGAAGGTTTATCTGGTTTACAGTTCATAGAAGTTTCAGCATGCAGTCAGCTGGACCCAAGGCAGGGTGACATGTCAGAGGGACACCACAGAGAAGAAACAGTCCATGGCAAAGCAGGGCAAGTGGAAGGCAGCAAGCGTCATGCAAGTGACATACAACAAGTAACAATCCTCTTCTTTCCCTTATATCTTAAACAACCTACCCACTGTTAGGGTGGATAGCACTTACAGCTAGGATGGCACTCTTATCCTACAAAGAACTATGCCAAGTCGATCAGTGGACTAATTTATTAATCACACACCCTTGATCCCAGCTCCAGATCCAGCCACCTTTGAAACACCCCAACTATGACCTCATAAGGCTTTAGGGGGCATCTGGACAGAAACCTTAACAATTCAGGAGTAACTAAGTCAGAGCTGAGCTTGGCTGGGTAGGAAGCCAGGCTGGGGTGGGCTCTGCATGCTGGCGGGCTGCCAGGTACAGGCCTCCTGTATCCTGTCTAGGACAAGACACAGAACTGGCTGACTGCGGATCTGTGCCCATGTCTGCTCCATGAGCCTGGAGAACTGATGCTTTTCCTTCCAGCACCTTCTGTTGAATCAGTCATAGAAGAAGCATGAAAAACAAATCCTGGAGACCTAGTTTGGAACTCTGAATTTGAATCAGAGAGCCAAATCAAGAAACTGAATCTGAAACGGACTGTCTTTGAGCACTTAGAAAAAGTGAAAACTGCTCAAAGCAAACAACTGTTCCCTAGGAAAAAGTCATTTCCCTATTTTCCCTATCATCTGGTAGCCTCCAGATGAGTAATGAATAACAATTACAAAACCTTATCCAGGCCTCTGACAAGGTTTCATAAGGTCACCTGGGCAGAGAGGTGGGGAATGCATTCTGGGCCAAGGTTCAGGCCGGTAGAGGTGTCTAAGCCTGCACACTTGACCTTCAATGGTGAGCTCTGCTCCCACTGGTAGGGACGGAAAGACGCTCAGACTCTGTGAGTCCTAGCAGTTGGTGGGGTCAAGGTGGTCTAGGTTCAGGTTGTGCAATTGTAGCAGTTGCTTTTCCAGTGGCTGAGGATTCCTGTACCAAGGCTCGTCGCATGGCCTAGATACTATCTAGTGCACATCTGGTGGGCCACACATTTGAAGCCTCTCAATGAGTCCTCTGCACAGTGTGTCCACCCTCTTCACCTGGCATTTTAGACTCAGATCAAGTTCTGACCTTTTCCCTACATCTGTTAGGCCATGCAGACTCTCTGCCTTTCCAAACTGATCTTAGAATCTGCATTCTCAGAAGGACTCAAGCTGGCTGTTGCTTCTGGGCAGCACAGGACAGAAAGGGACACTGGTATTGAACTCAAAACCTGAGTTCAGACCCCACTACCTCAATATTAGCAATGTAAGTGACAACTTCCCCAAGCCTCAGTTTCCCTTCATGTAAATGTACGAATAACATTACTTGCTGACTACTGAACCATCTTTATATATGACCTCCTTTAATCACCAGTGGATGTGATGCTCTCCTGTGCATTACTGTTATTCTTGTGCTTCAAGTGTTTCTTACCACTCCAACTTCCCCCTTTGTTCCTTTGTTCCATTCTCCCTTTTCCCCTAGATTGAACATATTTGAGGATTTAAGTACCTTCCTCTTTGTAAAATATGTCTGCTTAGAACTTTATACATGACAGACTCTTTTCTCATAGGGCTCTATGCTCCCCTGCCCTGACTCTGCCATCCACAATGGCACAACCCTTCTATCTTCTCCGTCTTTACTCAGGGTTCCTCTACCAATCCATAAGGCTATGGTCACACTTTAGCTTTGGAACCTGGCATTTCATGTTCCTCTCCACCCCTGGCCAAGACATTACCTGGGACAATTTCCGAGTCCAAATGGACAAACCAGCTGACATTTAAATCTCTAAAAGTTGCTCCTCCACATCCTAGAGCCCCAAAAGATCCTTTGTGCATCCACCTGGGTTCTCATCTTGTCCTGCCCTACAGGGGTCACACCAGACATCATCACCAACTCCATGTTGATAATCTCACAGATACAATATTTTCACTTGCATCTAACTTGAACACGAAAGTCCTACACTAAATTTGGGGACCTTATGTTTTCTGTCTTCTGTGGCAGCAACTGCTATGGTTCTTCCCATCTCTTGGGTATCTTTGGGTTTTTATGCAAGCGTCCCTCCTTTGTGTGGTTGCTACATGCTGGGGTTCCTCATATCCCCCTATAGCTAGTGTATTCCCTCTCATTTTTTCTCTCTCTCTTCTCTCTCTCTCCTTCTCCCTCTCTCTTTCTCCTCTCTATCCCTATTTATCTCTGTGGATATCTTGATTCATTATCTATAGGTCATTTGCAAAGGTCTTTCTTCAGTCCTGTCTTCCGACAGCTCTGTAAACTCAACATGTCCGAAGTAGAAATTGCCCTTTTTCCAAACTTGTCTCTCCTCCAGGACTCCCTTTTTCTAGCAGAAAATCTATCCTCAGATTCAATCCATCACCAGATCGATTTTGCCTTCTAATTACCTTCTACTCTCAACTTTTCTTTGTTGCTGTCATCACTCATTTTCAAAATGAGTGGCTTCTCTTCATTTACTCTTCAGTACATGTATTCTCATAAGCACAGCAGAAAAAGAAAAGTGCAAATAATCCCCATCTTCTCACAGCTCTAAAGATAAAAATACCATATTCCTGACATGTTGCCTGCAGGGCTCTTGTGGATTCCCATCCCTCCCTCTCCTCACCTGTTGCAACTCGCCTTTTTCTCCCTAGTCATCATGACACGTTCATTCCTTGATGGTCAAGCTCTCTTCTGCCACAGTGCCTTTGCCCAGGAATCTCCTATTTCCAGATTGCTCTTTCCTTTGACCCCAACCAACCTCACATTTAACTGAAGAAGTATCTCATAATTCTTCTCTAACTCAGCTTTTGGCACTCTCAGAAAGGCCTTTCCTAAACCCTTAGCCTACCTCAAACTGCTATACTATCTATACTGATAGCTTCAGAAATGTCCCTTTAAAAGTATATGCCACCTTAGTAATTCTGACTTTTCTGGGATTTGATTAGCAACTGTTCACCAGGAAGCATAGGGATACTTCTGCTCCCATGTGTCCTACCATCTAGTACAGCATCCAGACAGACAGACAGATATACTACTCAAGACATGTGTTGAATGAATGGGGACAGCATGGCATTCTGGTTAGGGGGACAGGCAAAGAAGGAGACCAGCTCTATCAATTCCTGAATCAGCTTAGCGAGTTACCGATTCCATTTGCCTGAGCCTTGGCCTCAGCCTCCTCATCTGTAAAACAGAGGACCGTATCCACCTTGCAAGGTTGTTACGAAGAGTAAATGCACTTAGAATAGCAACTGGAGAATAGGAAGGATGGTAGAAATACATGATAAATTCATAAAATGAACAGGTGCTAATTAGCTCTCAAATGAGTAAGTATTAATTAAGCTGACAAAATTTGATTTTAAGAAAGGAACACAAGTGGGTTGTTGTTGAAATACATGCCAATGGCCAAATTACATTGATCAGAAATAACAAACCATATAAATAACAGAAAACAAAATTTGAATTTAATTCAGCCTCCATTAGTAAGTTTGTGACTGCATGTTGGGAAAACAACCACTTACAACTGGGAATACATCCAGCACCTTAAGAGGAATGCAGGCTTGAATTTTAAATATATTCAATGAGTACTTTATGTATGTCTGAAGCTATTGACTAGTCATATGTTGTATAGAATAATTTCTGTCAAAAATCAGTAAAACAAAAATAAAAATCCCAAATGAACTTTTAAAAACCACCAGTACTCAAATTCATCTGTCAAGCATCTGAGAATCTCCTCCAAAAGTACCCACAGAGCACATGCTTCAGGGAAGGATGTGCCTATGATTAAAGGACCACACCACAGAGTTCAGAAAACTCATGGGTACTACTCACTTGTATCAGCCCCTGTCTTATTCCCAAACATTCTTTCAAGTAAAGGAGTGTGAAAATAAAAAACTGCATGCCACGCTTTATCCACTGAGCATGTCTGACTTTGGCAGTAGATTATTAAGAATGAAAACTGACACATGTACTTTTCATTTTAATGTATGCACTTTTCATTACAAGGAGGGTGTTATTATAAGACTCAAGATAGTAAAACGTTTTGATACAATGCCTCTGCCAGTTTTCAAGGTTTTGTTCCTGTGTCAGGGGAAAAAGGAAAAAAAATAAAGGAAGGAAAAGCAGTTGTAGTTTGAAAAAGGGCTACCTGTGAAAAGGGAAAGAGTTTCAAGCAAAAAGAGAATCAGAGCTATTGCAGCAAAGTAGGAAGACACCATTAATTTCCTCCTAAAGATATGATACAATTTGATGCCGCTTTTAAAATTCAATTTATTTGCATACAATATCTAATTATAATTGTGAGTAGCTTTAGTGAATATACCAACAGAAGGGAGATTTAGTTTTCTTCATGAAGAAAGGAAGTCAGCTGTGGGGATCAGATTTTCATTTGGCCTTAACCCTGAGCTGATTCAGATGGAGAATAAAGGCACTAGTTAAATGTTTGTTCCAGGAGAGATTGGGTAGGGTTATGGCTCAGTGCACAGATCAGCTGGCTCTAGGAGGCTGGGGCCAGCATCCAGGTTTGTGGGTAGGAGGAGATGAGGTCTGACAACAGAGAAGGGGAATTTATACCAGATACCTTCATGATGGCAAGACAGTCTCCCTTTCCACAGCTTGGTCTTCCATACCCCATCAGCCTCATCTCTCACATGTCCCAGAATGTGAACTTCTACATATACAGGTTTCCCTATTACGCTTTCTCTGCCCAAAATGCCCATTAGACTGTGTCTCTAAACTCTACATTTTTCAAGCATTGGTTGTCACCTCCTCAAGGGACCCTGCCCCAACTGTCAGATGAGAGATGTCCCTCCTTTGCACCTAGCACCATAATCATTTGCTGCCACATGTCTCTTCCATCTATGCTGTGTACTCCTTTGGTGCATGGGCTGAAATTTTATCAGCTCTTATTTCCAGCCACTGTGCCTGGCTTGGAGAAGGTGCTAAGCGTCTGTGGGACACCCAGTGGGACTCTGAGTGATATCTAACACTCAGAGACACAAGCAAGGTGTCCATCTTGGGCTTCCAAAAATGACCAAGTATATGGTATGGAAGAAAAGCTAAGGATAAAAGCAAGAGGGTAACTGAGGTCATACTTGACCAAGCCCTTTTTATGTATTAATATCCTAAGTGAGGAAAACCGTATGTGATATAAGTATATAATGTATCCATGCATCAAGTATCTCTGCATTCCACAGCTACCATGAACTTTGGAGACCAGGAACGCTCTGAAAGTGCCCTGGGCCATCCCAAAGCTTTCCCTTGAGGCTAAACAAAGGAGAGCCTATAGGCACAACATAGAGTATTTAAATCCCTGATACAGTGTACCAGAGCCGTCTATAAAGCAGCACATTCTGTGAAGGAGAGTACAGGCCCTGCTCCCCAACAAACCTCACAACAAACACAGCATCCACAAGCCAAGGAAGCTTTTGAATGAGTTGAGGCTGGCAAAGAGTTGATCAACTGATCGGTCAATAGAGAGATAGATAAAGAATGCATACTGCTTTCCTTAAGAGACAAGGACAGATTTTAACACCACATCAATAATATTATTCACTTAAAACTAATTAATTTTTAAACAACAATCCTTTAATGCCATCTAGTAGCTAGTTGGGCTTAAAATATCCAATTCCCTAATGAATATTGTTTTATAGTTTATTTGTTTGACTAAGTATTTAAATAAGGCTATATGTACTTGATTTATATGTCTTTTGAGTTTTAATGAATTACAGTTTCCAATTCCGTTTTCTTTCATGCTACTTATTTGTTAAATTATTTGATATTTATTTTACGGGTTATTTGTCCTAAAGAATTTATTGCATTTTATATATAAATGAATCAACCTCGTGGAAATGTTTATTTCTTATGCTTGGTGTTTTTAAATTGATGTATAATTGATGTATAATAAACTGCACATATTGAAGGGCATAGTTTGATAAATTTTGACATAGCTGACTCATTTCCTTTAACCTATTTATGTTTTTATATTTGAAACAACAAAAATCAATATAATGAACACATCCATCACTTCCAAAGTTTCCCATTACCCCCTGCACTATGCCAGTCCCATCTGCCTAACTCCTAATCTGTTACTGTCACTGTAGATTAACTTGCCTTTCTAGAATTTTATATAAATGGAATACATCTATCCTTTTTCTGTCTGGCTTCTTTCACTTAGAAAAATTATTTTGATACATCTCTATTGTTGGTTCATCCCTTTCCATTCTTGCGTATAGGTCTCCTGTTTGGGTGAGTCACAATCTCACCTACTCACGTGTTGGTGAGTTTGGGGTTATTATAGGTAAAACTACTGTAACCACATACCAGTTTTTGCATGAACAGAATCATTTCTCTTATGTAAGTACCTAGAAATGGAAAGGCTGGATCACATAGTAAGTGTACATTTACTTTTTAAGAAACTGCAAAACTCTTCCACAGCCACTGTACCATCTACATTCCCATGAGCAGTGTACAAGGATTCAAACTGCTCCATTTCCCTTAGCTACAATCAGTATGGCCAGGCTTTGGGGGTACAATGGTATCACCCTGTGATCTTAAACTATATTTCCCTTATGTTATTGACCATATTTTTATGTACATGGCATTCATACATCTTCACTGGTGAAAAATCTATTCAAATATTTGGCCCACTTTTTATTGGGCTTTTCTTTTCATTACTGAGTTGAGAGATTCCTTAGTATTCTAGATACCAGTCCTTTATCAATTCTATGCTTTGAAAATCTTTTCTTCCAGTCTGTGGTTTGTCTTTTCACTCTCTTAATTCTGTTTTGAAGAGCATTATTTAATTTTGATGAAATCCAATTTACTAGTTGTTTCCCATTATGGATTGTGTTCTTGGTATTTCATCTAAGAAATCTTTACTTAACCTAAGGTCACATTTTCTTCTATGTTTTCTTCTAGAAGTTTTATACTTTTAGGCTTTGTACTAAGGTTTATGATCCATTTTGAGTTAATAATTACATATGATTTCATTTTACCTATGGATTAAATTGTTTTTGGCCATTAATATCCAGTTATTCCAGTGCCATTTGTTGAAAAGACTGTCCTTTCTCTACTGTGTTGGCTTTGTCAAAAATTAGTTGTCTCTGTAAGTGAGGGTCAAATTTGGTACTTTCTATTCTGTTCCATTAGTCTACTTGTCTTTACACTAATGCAACACTGCCATGAGTATTGTAGCTTTATAATTAGTTTGAACTCAGTGTTAACCCCTGAACATTGTGCTTTTCCAAAGTTATTTTAGCTATTCTAGTCTTACTCATTTCTGTGTAACAGAACTAGCTTATCAATCTCTACCCAATTGGGATTATATTGACTTACATAATATATTTGGAAAGAAATAAAATCTTCTCATTGTTCAGTCTTCCCACCCACCAAGTATATCTCTTCATTTTAATGAGGGTGTTTTTAATTTCTCTCAGCAAGGTTTCATAGCCTTTATTATAGAGTCCTGAACATCTCTGTCAGGCTTATCCTAAGTTATTCCTTTTTAAAAGCTATTTAATGTCATTATTTAAAATTTCAATTTATAACATTTTGTTGCTAGTATGTAGAAATACAATTGATTTTTACATATTGCATCCAGCTCATACCCATTAATTGTAGAAGCTTTTTTTTTTTTAAAAAAATATTTTTTAGCACTGAGAATCAAACTCACGACCTAATGCTTGCCAAGCAGGTACTGTGCCACTGAGCTATATTTCTCATCCTCTAGAAGCTTAAAAAAAAGATTGCTGTGAATTTTTCTCTATAGATGATTATTTCAACTGCAAGTGGAGTTTCATTTTTTCCATCCAACCTGATGACTTTTGTTCTTTCTCTTTCTTTTCTTTTCTTTTCTTTCTTTCTTTCTTTCTTTCTTTCTTTCTTTCTTTCTTTCCTTTTCTTTTCTTTTCTTTTCTTTTTTTTTGTTATATTGTTTTGGTTAGAACTTCCAAAACAATGCTGAACAAAAACAATAAGGATACACTTTTTTTTTTGAGGCAAGGTCTCACTGTACTTCAGGCTGCCTTGATCACTATGTGGCCCAGGCTGGCCGGGAATTCATGGAGATCCTCGTGCCTTGACTTCCCAAGTGCTGGGATTCCAAGGGTGTGCCACCACGGCAGACATGAACATTCTTAGTTGGTTCTTAGGGTTAGGAAGTAAAGTATGAAGTCTTTCAACATTAGTAAGATTTTTCATGTGTTAAAGAGGTTTTTTTCTATTGTTATCTTTCTGAGTTTTTTTTTTTTCCATTACGGATTGATGTTGGCTTTTGATAATTGCCTTTCCTGTGTCTACTGTCAAAACTACAGTGGGTTTTCTTTTTTAGTTTTTTAATATATTGAATTACATGATTAATTTTTCAGTGTTAAGCTACCCTTACACCTCTAAGATGTTCTTACCTGGTGATGAAATATTATCTATGTATGCATCGTTGGATTAGCTTTGAAATACTTTTAAGATTTCTGAATCTAGGTTTCTAAGTTTATAATTATGAAATGACGTTCTTATCCCTGGAAAGTTCTTTCCTCCAAATCTCCTTTCTCTCAGAAGCTACTCCAGCTTTCTTTTAATTAGTGTTAGCATGAGTGAAGTTTCTATTCTTTCTCTTTAACCTATTTGTGTTTTTATATTTAAAGCAAACTTCTTTTACATAGTCCCTCTTTATCTGCAATTTTGTTTTCCACAGTTTCAGTTACTTCAGGTCAACTTTGAACTGAAAATGTTGAATGAAAAATTCAAGAAAGAAACAATTAATAAATCTTAAATAACTTTTGGTATAGTGTATTGTTATAATTGTTTCACTTTTCATGAGTTGTCGTTAATCTCTTACTACGCCTAGTTTATAAATTAATCTTTATCATCAGTGTGTGTATATAGAAAAA